>PVJX010001384.1:0-165729 GCA_004027295.1 Dolichotis patagonum | reverse complement strand
AGAGATTATAGCCAATCTTCTCTGTCTCATTTCTGCTATTCTATTTTTCTGCCATTGATAGTCTATTTTTCTCTTCCACTCCACTGTCTGCCTCGTTCACTGAGGCCTCTCTGCCACTGTCCCTGAAATGCTCATATTCTTGTTCTCTCTCCCTAGAATGTCCTTCAGTATTTTTTGTAGGGTTGGACTGGTGGTCACAGATTCTCCTAGCTCCTCTTTGTCATGGAAGCATCTTGTTTCTCCATTAATTTCTAGAGAGAGTTTTGCAGGATACATCAATCTGGGCTGGAGATTGTTCTCCTTCAGGACTTGAATTACTTTACTCCAAGCTCTTCTTGATCTGATGGTCTGTGTGGAGAAGTCTTCCGTGATTTTGATGGGTTTTCATTTATAGGTGATCTGTTTCTTTTCTCTGATGGCTTTTAATATTCTGTTCTTATATTGAATTTCTGGGATCTTGATTATTACGTGTCTGGGTGTAGCTCTGTTTGGGTTGTAGGTGGCTGGAGTTCTGTATGCTTCATACTTCTGCATACCATTTCCTTTTTCTATGCTTGGGAAATTTTCTTCAATAATTTCTGTGAATAACCTTTGTAATTCTTCTGGTTTGATTCCTGCTTCTTCATTCACATACTTTATTCTTAAGTTATAAATCCTCTTGTCATCTTCCAGTCTTTGTATGTTTACTGCCTGCTCCCTTGTTATTTTTAAGAGATCTTCCATTTCATGACCCTACATTGCAAGCCTGTCTTCAATTTTTGATAGTCTATCTTTGGTTTCTTTCAAGCAGTTTTGCCAGCTTTCTATCGAGTCTTTAGTGTCCTGATAATGTCTTTGAATTTGCTTCATGAAATCTAGGTTTTTTCTGAGTTCTTCATTAAATTTTTCTCTCCATTTTTGTTCCTCCATTCTTCTGTCTGTGCCTTCTTGAGAGGTGCCCAGCCCTTCTTTTATTAATCTACTTATCTCTTGTTTAATTTGAATTAATATTTCAGTTTTGGTCCCACTTACAAGGTCCTGAAGATATCTCTTTATGTCCGCTAACACTGTGTTTGAAGTTGCATTTTTGCTGCCCTCAATCTCTTTTGTATTTACCTCTTCTGGATCAATGTTCTCAGGGTTCTGGGCTGGGAGTTGTTTCTTATTTCTCCTTTTCGTCATGTTTTTGGTTCCTTCCATACAAATGTACAGTGTAATGCCCAGACCCTTTTCTTGTTGGTTAAGGCTCCTCTAGAGGGTGCAGGCTAGGAGCTTTAGCCCTCTTCTATAGGTTATCAGAGATTAGAGTTCACCCACGGGCAGTGTGTACTAGCTCCTCCCTTCGGGGCCAGTCAACCTTTGCAGGCCTTCACTGCATCAGTGTGCACTGATCTCAGGGAAGTAATATTGAAGCAACTCACTGGGTCCTCACAAGGGGCGCAGCCTAGTCCAAGCAGATTCCACCAATCCACTCGGTGAGGGGAGCAACCAGCTGAAGCCACTTCCTTATGGAGTTAGGGCTGTCCTGCCCAAATCCAACATGTTGTCCAGTCGGTTTCCCCTTTCTCGTGGGAGGGTCTTATTCCCATCACTCACCGCGTGTTGATGCTGGTCCCTGAGAACTGCAGGGCTCCCCAACCTCCGACATCAGCGCAGCTGTGGTGGGAATTCACGGTGCCTCTGGGTGGGTCAAGTGCAGGGCCAGTCCGGGCAACCTGCACGCAGGGCTGTTCAGCTCTGCGCTCTGGCGACTCAAGCCAGTCACTTCGGTGCAGATCGCTTGTTCAGGTCGGGCAGGAATTCAGGCAGCTCGAGGAGGGTGCCGTGCTCCCTGATTTTAGCTTCTCTAATGGTAGTCCCAGGACCTCATATTCAAGTGCTTTTTTGCACTTTAGTTTTTTCCTGGGTTGTGAGAGTCCATCTCTATCTGTTTGAGTCTCTCCAGGGTGTTTTATTCTGGCATTTGAGCTGTCTCTCTCAGAGAGGGTCTCTCTCCTGCTACCTACCAGTCCGCCATCTTGTCTTCCTCCTTGGGAATTAACTTTCAAGAACAGATTAAAGTTATAATGCCTCTAAGGAAATAGCAATTAAAATGATATGTATTGCTGACCTGTTTAGAAGTTAATTTACATCAAATTTTCTCAGGACTTATTAAAAGAAACTCTTGTAAAGAAAGAAAGAAAATCACTTCCTCTACATGTTATGACAATCAGATATTGACCTTATAAATAGATCTACATATTACTATCCTGCCTTGTGATATGGTGAAATGTTTAGATATATGTTATTTA
This sequence comes from Dolichotis patagonum, assembly GCA_004027295.1. Taxonomy (NCBI): domain Eukaryota; kingdom Metazoa; phylum Chordata; class Mammalia; order Rodentia; family Caviidae; genus Dolichotis; species Dolichotis patagonum. The sequence goes on along the minus strand of PVJX010001384.1, from coordinate 163,459 downwards.
AATAAACTATAGATTCTAAACTTTTATTCTGTTTTACATAACTTGTAGAGAAAGAGAGAGGCTATATGGATTCCTTAGACAAATAGTATTCTAAATATTTTCAAAACCCACAGGACTACTTTCCATTTGCTTAATAATACATTGTAACCTTCAGTGTTTAAAATGTACTATTTTTGACTGTGTATATGTTTTTGAAAATATATATTTACTCTTTTGAAGATTAAATGTATTTTTTGAACTTATATAAATACATATATATGCTTGAAGAACATGCATATTTAACTAACATTTGAAAAATAATCCAAACAGGCATGTTAATTTTGAATATTCATGAAATATGTAACATTTTCGTACTTGTATTCAAATATTTGTCTATAGGAAGCACTACTTGATTTTAAAAGCATTGCTTCCTTAATCCTCAACTAAATAAAATGATAAATTCTGACACTCTTGTAATTTGCATAACAATTGGCTACAAAGAGTAATTCATTAATATTCAATGAAGTTCTAATTTGCACAATGCCTGCAGCAATATGTAAACTTCATTTTGTTTTAAGATGGAAATTTGTTACAGTGCAAATATCAGTAAGTATAATTTTATTAATCAATCTCAATAAGAACTTGATTCTGTGACCTTGAGGATGTCTAGACTTTTGTCATAGAACACACAGGAAAAGGAAATGAAGCTTAATATATTTTCAGTTACACACAGTTTGAGGTATTATAGTACCATATAGGGCAAGGAATCTTCATTATTTAGAAAGATAATATTATTGGTTAACCTTCACTAAAGTAATTCCAGTTTTTTTCAGCTGGATTCACAAATTTAGTCTACTAATACCTACTGAATGTCTGCTGTATTTTAAGCAACTTGTGGGCTTCTTAGAATGTATACTGACCAGTTCACCTCCTAGAGTTTTCAAACTACATTTTGGGTTAAGAAAGATTAATTTGGTGTGCAATAAGGACTAAAGTGCTCCAGATGCATTCTTGAGATAAACTGAAAGGTAATATTTGTAGTAAAAAATAATCCTTATCAAGCACCTAAGATGTACCAGGCACTTTTCTAATTGTATGGTATGTCCTAGAAAATAGGTACTATTATTATTCCCATTTTTTAAAAAATGAGATAGACGAGAAAAAGACTATAAAAAGAGTAATTTCACTTACTTGGTGATTTCTAGAATCAAGGTTTGATTTGTACCAAGGTTTCCTGGCTAGATTAAATGCACCAGGACAGTTCAACCCACATGAACATGCAAGTATTATATCTTTCTGAAAACCTCATTCTAAAGACTTCAGATTAGTGACAAACTTCATTGGCTCATTTGTTACACAAGTATATCCTTGAGCATCTATGATGAATCTTTTGTGGACATTAAAGATTTGTTGGTTAATAAGTCAAAAACAAAACAAAAACCTTGTAGTCTTGGTGCTTACATGAAGTTGCTGATGACAAATGATAAATGGGTGAACACATTTATGCCTAGCAAACTCTCAGGTAGCAGTAAGGAAAAGGCAACAGAATAGTGATCTACAGTAGTGTATGAGGTTAAGTTTGTGTTGTGTCACTAGGAATAGCTTCATTAACTTCAATGAAACAAAGCCTAATTCTTGTAGTAACATGGGGAAGACTTCAGGCAATGAACATACAGATTTGTCCTATGGATAAAAAGCAGTGTTGACTGAGAGACTAATGGAGAATTTAGATTCCAACGGATAACTACAGTTTTAAGTATAAACAAACAAATGCTACAGCCACTGAAGGAAGCACTGAAACATGTAGAAAATTCCTTTTTTCTGTCTAGATAAGTAGATCTCAGATGGTATAATGCAAGTAGTGAGATGTGGTAAGCTTCAGACATATTTAAACAGTTTAACCAACAAAATTTCTCAATGGGTTGGAAATCAAAAGCTATCAACCAGATAGTTTAAAATCCAAATTTCAAAAATATTTGTAAATTTTCTAAACTTAATTCCTAATTATTAACAGAAGGTAAAAGTTTTTAGGAGAGATAAATTTAAGTCAATGATTTTGCCTTACCATATTGTGGGGGTGGAAGATTTTAACTGAAACATAAGATTAACTATATTACAGGGCCACTATAGACACATTCCATCTTTGGATATCCTTTATCCACTGAGAATAAATCATGAATGAAATAGGTGGTAATCTTTGAAGTTCTTAGCAGATCATACTGCACATTACTGCTTACTAGGGAAAAGTAAGTTTATTTCATATTGGACACTTTGCTGGTATACTTGGTCATAGGTGTTACTGTTATAATGCGAGAGGATGATAAATTATTGGTGCTATTTCTTCAAAGCAGAATGATCCTTTTAAGTGTAATCTCTATATGCCAAATACTTGTCAATGGCATGACATCTGTGATGACAAGCTCTTAATAGCTTACTTACCTCTTCATTTTAGTCAATGTGCTTACTTACCTTCTTATCCAATTGACTGAGTAGGTACCACTTGTATTTTCCAAATTAGCAAAGAGCAATTCATGGGTGTGGATTACAAAGCTTCTAGATAATGAAATAGTTTAACTTTATAAAGTGTGGTTATGAAATATATAAAAGAAAGCACTGCCAAGTATCCATTTAAACAAAAGGAATAGGGCTGAAATAATAGCATATAACTATAGTCTCAAGTACTCTCCTGTCTTAGTCAGGATTAGTGATACCCTGTCTCAAAACAGATGAGCTAGGCTGACAATGTAGCTCAGTGTTAAAGCACTCCTAGGTTCAATCCCCAGTACCTGAAGGAATACAGATTATGTAGTCAAATAGTTCAAATAACATGGAGTTACCTCTCTGACTCTATTCTAGAATACTCACTTCAATGTAGAAGTACAAAAGATATTTTCAAATGTGTTTGATACTGGGCAAGTGGGAAAGTCGAACGCATGAAAGCGGCCTGAGACCTATCAGGCAGCCGCCCAGGTAGAGCTTCCTTAGGCAGTGCCCTCCTCCAGGATAATGCCTCTACAGTGAAGAGGTCATTTGAATGTGTCCACTTTTTCCTAAACTCAGAGAGAGCCACTTTTATATGATAATTTTCATGAATAAACCTGCACTCTTTTTCTCTAAAGCATGACTCCTTTGTCTAGGTTCAAGGTCAGTGTGCAATTACACTTGGTAACAGATATGACCATGTTCCTAAAGAGAAAGGCAGGTGAAAGGAACCAAAGACTTTAGTGACTCTCCCAAGGAAGCGTTTCATTCTAAGGAGTCATAGGCCATGAAGCATATTTAAATTTTAAGTGAAGATTAGGATATTTAATGTTCAAAAATGAGTAGGAGGTGATGGTCAAACTGTGCTAACTAGTGGGTTTGCACAGAGGGCCATGGGTTTCACAGGACTGTACTTAGGTTATTACAAAGGAAAGATACTAACTTAGTACCCACATTTTAAAATCTAAGGGAAATCTATAGATTTTTGTCTACCTCTCAAGGATCCTTTCCTTCTCCTTTCCTTTTCCCTTTATTATCTTTCTCTACCATCTTCTTTCTCTTCTCCTTTTCTCTTTTTTGTTTTCCCTTTCTCTCTTACACATACACGCACATACACACATGGATACACACACATGTACACACAGTACAATGTTAATGAATTTTTCAAGCATGTACATAGCTAAAAAGAAGTTGAGAGCAGATTGAGACTAGAGAATGTGGGTAGAAGAAAGTTCCAATCTAACAGGGAAGTAACACTAAAGATCCTGGTCAGAGTCAGTGCCTTGTTTATGTCAGTATTTAACACTGTGTATTAAAAGGAAAACATACGTGTTTGTTATTTAAATACTATGCATGTCCTTTAAGTGCAGTCATGCCTATGTAGGGTGTTCCCCTGCATGCAAATGAAACACCTGCCTTTATGGTAGAGGGTCAATGTTGAATTAGATATTATGTAATTGTACAATATATTTTACTCCCCATAACATCCAAACTAGCGTGATGATTTGTCCCCAATTACTATTTATGAATAACGTTTAAATTAAAATTTACATAGTTTAGAGAGTTTATTACTAGATTATGACTTTATGTTCTAGTATAACTTTAATAAATTAGAAGCAGCCAAAGATTAACAATTAAGTCATGACACGGTGGTAAAGTGCTAGGTTTTATTTTGAGGAAAACCATGTACTTTGTTCATTATATGGTAAAAAATAATTTGAAGTAAACATATGCCATTATCATCTTGGATGTTGTAGTTTCCCATGAAGTCCTAATAGAGGTAGGGCAACCAGCTATTAAACCAATGAGAGATTAATATTTTAGAATACTTAGAAAATTAAAGTAGTACTCATTTTACAAGGTCCAGCAAAAGTTACTCATCTGCAAATCCCTGGAACTAAGTGAAAGAGTTTCAGTTATTTTGCAAGGTGTCGTGCTACCTCCATGATGATGTCTTTGTCTACTTTCCTAACTTTTGCTCCATGGCTCAACCTGTGACCAGGTTTTCCCACAGCCTTGGAACTCTGCTAATGAGCTATTTTATTTCATTGCTTTTTGTCTTTTCAACCATTGTATTCTTGTTCAGAATTGTACTCCTTACTGCTCATATCTGTCTTTAAAAGTCTTCTTCTGCCAAACAAATTAAACTTGAACTCCTCTGTATAGCCTTACCTAACATTCACTTATTTCTTGTACTGTTAATTATTTCTTTCTTGAACTAAAGCTCCTTTTACTTTAACTTTTATTTTATCTTAATAGCACAGAGCAGTGTGACTATGTGGTTACAAATTATCTCTATGAGGCTTTGTCCTTCTTGAATTAAAGAAATATTTTGTGTTTTTTACAAAAAGTATAACTCAATACATATTTATTGAATTAATTTCCTAATGCAAAATTATATTTGGAATGATACTAAAATATTCTTTGTTCAGTTTATTACTAAAGTGTGCATGAGGGGAACATGAATTATATTTACCTTTCTTAACATCACCCAGAGCTAAACACTGGTTGAACTTATTTAAAGTTGCAAAAAGCAGAATTACAACTTGCTTGAGAACACTATGTTTACCTGCAGTAGACTCATTGTATTGTTTACTCAATGGCTGTTAACTGAAGCAAGAATAGCTGGTCATAAACAGTATCAGGACATTCACGATCACGTGACAAGTTGCTCCGTAGTAGGCTCCTTTGCTTTGCAGAAAAGGAGACAGCATTATTCTTCCCCAGACAGACTCTGTGCACCCCAGGAATGCCAAGATACTATACACAAGTGGAGCTGGCTAAGGAAATGAACCTACTTCCCACGTTTTCCAGTCAATCAGGAGTGAGTCATGATACCTAAGCGCTAGCCATCTGCAGATACAAGCCAAAGTATCCCATAAATGAATGGGTAGAACTGACTGGTGAAAAATGACCCAAAATCATGCTGATTTTTATAGAAATACACAATTTAAGTGAAAGCCTAAAATGTTTGTTTTGTTGAACGAATCTCTGATTAACTTGTTAATATTGCTTATAAAATGGAGGCGGGAACATGCAGAGAGCCGTCCCAGCCCATTAGTGGGCAGCAGTTACTGCTTCCCAGAGGAGGGGCCAGATCCTTCCCAGAGCAGTGTGCAAGCACACAAGCTAATCAGTGGGGAAAGGAAAAGGACGCAGCAGAATTCAATGTTTGTAGTAACAAAGATGTGCTGTTTTATCACAACACTAAAAGTTCGGTTATAGAACAAAATGCATGAAAACACAGCCTCTGTAATGAGCCGCTTTAAATTGACAGCCTTATAGTGTTTTATCATCTGCAAAACGTTTTATTGGCTTGATTGGCAGTGAGCAAACACAGACCACTTGCTGTGCTCTATCCTTTGAATGTGAAAGAACATCCTATAGGCTACAGCAGAAGCTAGAGCAGGCAGAGGTTCGGGGCTCAACTGGTCAGGAACCTTCTCTCGCCAATAAAGAGAAAGTAGATTAGTGAAAGAATGAGCCTGTATCATATTTTGATTTTTCCTCCAGTCATGTATTGGCTAGAATGTTTTGATTAAAGTATAAAGTATTTGTTAAATCCCACCATTGACATAGGTGTCATCAACAAACTAGTTTACTGTACTTCCATAGATGATACCAAAGGAAATTTTCTTACATGATTGAAATAAACTTTAAGAAATTTGATTACTTTCTACTGATCAGATTTATCAAAATATCCTCCTGTATATTTCTTACTTTAATTTATACATGTGTGTTTGATTTAGTTCTATTACAAAACTTTCATTACTGACCAAAGGACTGAAATTTAACTAGGATTTATTCACTTTAAATTTACTAGAAATACTATAGATGTAGTCTTAAGAGTTGTAAGAACCTGAAATTCAAAAAGGACCAGAGATGCTAATAACTCAGTGCAGTCTTTTATAAGGCTTCACTGCTTAATCAAGAACTTTACAGTGAAGTATATACATATGATGAAAAAGAGAATTAACAGAGCATAACGCAGTGTTGGCAGCAGGAGAGCTAAGGCCAGGCAGTGTTGAGCAGCGGCTGTACCACTAGCCATTCTTCCTTGTAGATCTGAGCTTTAATCCATAAAGATTCTTAAAGCCTCAGGTGAAGGTTGGGTGGTAATGGTGGCTGTTATCCTAAGGAACAGATGGTAGCGTGAGTGACACCTATAAATGTGCAGGCTGTGTTGCTTCAGTGACAAGATGCTAAACCCTTCTGGCACTGATGTAAAAAGACAGGTGTCTTGACACAAAAGGAACTATCAAAACTCTGCCTCTAACCATGTATAACAGAGGAGCGAATTCCTCAAACCTAAGTAACCATAAGTATAAATTGGGGTGTATCACTATAGAAAAATTAAGGTCTTTCCCCTTCAGATTTCTTACCCCTCTTGATCACTTTCTTCTTTCACTATTTCTCTCCTTCCCTTACTTCCTCCTAATTATTCCAAAACTATATCATCTAATAGTGTATTCACAAATCGTAACACTCTAAGTTTTGGGTTTTAATGGATTTATAGATTTATGTGAAAAACTCCTACTTATTTGTAAGACAAAAAAGCAGAGTTTTTCTTTGATAGAAATATATAAGACTGTGAAACTCTTCTGTTAGCTTTATGTCTGCTATAAAGGTAGTGTGAAGTTAATCACACACACACACACGCACGCACACGCACATAAACACACCATTTATTATAATTGTAATTAGCAATGTCAGGTTTAGAGATCATGTGGCCAACAGGGAAAACACAATAGTGTAAAAACAATTTAACAAATGTACTTACTTTAAATTCCATTATCACTTCAACAGATTACTTGTTTTAAAAGGTATTAAAGCTAATAACATTTAATCTACTTGCTTGAATGTAACAGCATTTTTTGGAAGCCAATGAAAATAAAGCTTGAACAATCAAGTACACCAGCTGTTAATTCTTTGGCACAATTCTTTCTAAAAGAAATTAGATTCTAATAGCCAACTCCTCATACACTCTATTTCTTCCCCTGCATTTTAAGTGATATACATTCTTCTAAAAGGAGAGATAAATATATCAGAGAAATAAACTATTTTATAATACTCAAGTTAAATGTTCTGACTCTTGTAATGAGTAAATAAGAATATTCTACATGTTTAAACACAGCATGAGGTTCATTTTGTTATATTTCAGTGCCATAGTAATGGGACTGAATGGCATTACTAGAGCCAATGTAGTACTGGCATTTAGAATTAATTATGCCTTAGGCCCTACTTCATTTCACCTGTAAAATCAGTGCCTCATTCCCCATTTGCTACTGTTGTTTTCAAGCAGTATTATTGTAGACTCTATAGTCTTTCAATCCATTCACAGTAAAATGAAGTCACTATACCCACTCTGGCGATGCCTAGTATTGGTGAATGAATCCAGAGGGCTCCTGGCATGCATAGAGTTGAGTTTACTAGTAGGAGCCCACATTCTCCTCAGATGCATCTCTGTGCATGGCAGATGTTTGTGAACTAAGTGTGGGCACAAGCTCTAGATATTCTGATTCTCATATGAAAAGGAATAGTCACATACTATCCTGTGAATTCTTTACATATTACAAGCACATTTAAAAAATTAAAGTGGTAATAAATGCAGTTTTAGTCTTTGTATTGGTTTTGTCTCACATAGGATCCTAATATAATGAAATCAATCAACAAAAGAAGAAATATTCTTCATTCCTTATTTACCTGTTAAAACTAAATATTTGTGGATTATGTTAACTTTTTATGCAAAATTTAATGTAACAACACATTTTACCTAAAATCTTTAAATATAGTATTTCATTTATTTTTCCTCTTTACATTTCACTATAAAATCTATTCACATATGTATCAATGACTATATGTATATATGTACATATGTATGCATATATACATGTGTGTATCATGTTAAGCATAGTGACTTTAAATATCAGAAATTTTACCCATAACACTACAACAAATTTTCACAAGTCTATGCTTTATAATGTTCTATAATGTATATATCATGTTTTCTTCTAACTTCATAGAATTAAATGCATATGTCTGTTATGTATAATAAAACCTCATATTCATATCATCTTCAATGGGTTTAACCACGAGTTTATTTGTTTTTATATATTAACACAGAGAGTTCTCTGCTATCATGGAATTCTTCATATAATCCTGGAATTACTCATGAAAGTGATAGATCAACCAAAAAGAAAAGTATTTTTAATGATGACACTCTATAATATATCTTAGTAGGCCGTTAGGGTTTGCAAAGTAAAACGTGCAAAGCCCTCTGGTGGAAGAAAGTAAGCATTTTAATTAGTATATTATTGTTTTTCCTTATAAAATATATACCCTTTTAAGATGTTTAGGGCTCTTGCAACAAGTATCTATTGACTTTGGATCAGTAGAACAAAGATTTTTGGTGCATAATGCAATAATTTTTGGAACTAATTGATACACTATAATATTTATTTTGTAAAAAAGTCCACATAATTGGACAGGAGTCTGAGAGTACAGATATGTATGTTTAGAAAACGATTATAAAAATTGTTAATATATGCATACATATGAATCTAAAAATCTTTTAAGGTCTGCAGTTTGTAATAGTAATGTTTCCAATAGAATAAAAATATTTTACTGGAATATTCATTAGGATAGCATAGTAATGAATTCCATTCACAATATGTACTTAATTATTTTCATAAAACACTACTTGAGTTATAATGTATTAAATATTTCATCACAAATCAAAAACATGAATAATTGTTAAGCATTAAATTTTCAGTGTTTTTATGAAACAACCATGATTTTGCTGGACTTACTTCTCTATGGTTCATGTGCAAAGGATCACTCACACAGACAGCAGAGTAACAGTGAAAGTAAAGTGACTCTACCTACCTGGTAATAAATCCAGTGGGCTGCGTGAGACCATAGCTAACCTCAGGTAGCTTTTGTCTTAATAAAGGTTTGGAGCTGGAGGAGGAGAATTTGTGTAATAATCATAAATTGCCCATTTAGCAATTGTCTTGTATTTCAATATTAACTTTCCTTCAGTATGTCTGATTGATTATTTATTTAAATTTAGCTCCCACAAGGAACCAGTACTGACTGGCTAAAATAATATACACTTTTAAAAACAGTTTAGCAGTTGTTCTCATGAGTCACACGAAACATCTTTTTAAGATTTTATATAAAGTTTCATAGACTAAACATTTGCATAAGAATTCCTAGCCACACACAGACTTACTATATGAGAATACTGTAGAAGACTGGCCACTTGTAAAGAAAGAGATGTTTTCTTCAAATAATGTAAATGGCTTTTCATATCATTGGCTCAAGATAAAACTTTCTGTAAGTATTGATTGGAGAGTAGGATATTTAAGCAAAAATTTTAAATAGGCCCCTACCACACACCATACACAGAAATCAGTCTGAGTTTAGGAATCACATATATAAAATCAAACTAATATATTTTAAGAATACTCTCTCTCTCTCTCTCTCTCTCTCTCTCTCTATATATATATATATATATATATATCTCCACATAACAGGACACTCCTACAAATACACAAAAATTATAAACTATGCCAAAAAAGCTAACATGTTATACTATAAGAAATGATAATCTTCTGTATGAAAAGTTACTAAAAATCAGTGAAAAGTCAAAGTAGAAGATACTTTCCATTTTTCAAACTTATAATTTCTAGCCAAACTGTATATTGAACTCCTATGAAATAGTAAGAATAGGAAAATAATCTTTTGTGGTAAAAATTGGCAAAAGAATACAACAGTAAAGAATAAGAGTACATAATTACCTGAAATATTGTAGTACATTATTATAGTGGAAATGATCATTACAATCACCATGAAATGCGATTCCTATACATTGTATTTTTGACTAAGTAAGTCCTAAAAGGACAAGAGTCTGCATGAGTCTTAAATAAAATTATAATTTGTTGAGCAAAGAATAATTGAAAGAACCATTAAAATGATAGTCTTACCCAGTAAATACAATACAACTCAACCAACTGTCCTTGCTATCTGATATGAGCATTAGAAATAATCTTGGTTTACAACTATTATTGGTTTAGAATTTAGCTCTACCCAAAAAGGCAGATTTCCATATTGAGAAATACAGTACTGTCCATTGTTTGCTTTGGTTGCTTACTAATTTAATAAGTATTGATTAAACTCCTGCTATATTGGATCTTTCTGCAGATACTGAGACTATAGTAACAAACATTAGTGATATTTTTTTTCCCTGCTGTAGTATTTTTTACTAGGCCAATTACTGAAGAAAACAAGGATGTTACATAGAATACGGAAGATAATAACTGTTTGTAAGTCTAATAAATCATGGTATATAAATACAGAGTGCTGAAGGGAAGTTGAAATCTTACTTTTTGCTTTACTAAAGGGGGAACAGAAAACACACGTTATCTATTTTGAAAACTGAAAAAAGTTTTGGTTGCTAAATACAGTCTAGGTTTTGAGCAAAAAAACTTCAGCCAGAAAAAAAATCACTATAGAGAGATTAATGACATACTGTGTTGAGATGCTCAGGAAGTAAAATTTTAAGTTTGCCTGATTGCCAAGAAAAGGCTCATTTCACTATGCCCCAGGACATTGCGCATTTGAAACAGAAATCCTTTAAGTGTTAATAGCCTGCCTAATAGAAACTGGAAGCCTCCTGGGAGGTTGCCTGGAGGTAGGAGGGTGCTGACCACAGAGGCAAATAGATGTTTGCACACATCTCCAGTTGGCCAAATTTCACGCCACTGAATTTGAGCCAGTTCCTCAGGCCTGAATTACCCACAATCCCCAGGAATTTCATCAGAATTAAACAGCATCTATAAACTTCTGGGTTCAGATAGTACTACAGAACAAGACCAAAAACGGGAGACAGTTGTTCAAAATGTTGCTAGGAAGTTTAGGATTTCTGACCTTACCTGGAAGAGACCACCACAGAAAGGTCTTAAAAGTCAGGTGGATTTTTGAGAACCAGAAGAATTCTGGATGTTCTAGTTAAACCGCAAGTGGTGCCTCTAACGCTACTTGAGTGCTGTTTTGCCAGGAAGGAATTGACCATTGATTCTACACAGTAACACTGCAGGGAGAAGTGCAGTGGATGAGGTTGGTTTCCTGGGATTGTTTTAATTTTGTTTTTATTTTTCCTTTGAGTTTTGAAAATTTTGTCTTGAAGCCCAGAAAAAGAAAGAATAGTGTTTCTGTCTGTCATGGGAGATACTAGGCTGAAATTTCAATGTGAAATTGAGAGTGGAATTTAGTGAGCCAGCAACAATTCCAAAATTTTGTGTTAAAACAGTGGAGAGATGCTAAAACATGCCAAGCACCATGTTAAATGGATTTGTGTATTACTCATTGCAACATTAGAATTCTTATATGTACTGTATTATTCCATTGTACAAATGAGGAAGGAAACAAATAAATCATACAATTTACCCAAGATTACTAAAGAGCAAGATAGTACCAAGATATTTACCCTAAGTAATTTTAGTGTCTTCTGTTTTTCCATGTTTCAAACATGAGTCAAAATGAGGAAAATAAGAGATTGCCTATTATCAAATTCTGTATCTATATCTTTGAATAAATTTTTATTTTTTAAAATTGGATTAATTATCCTTACGCAATTTTTACAAAAATTATCAGAGTGCCATAGATAATAAAAAAGGCATATATTCTACTTGAGAGTAAGTTAGAGCAGTTGGTCCCTAACGAGTAATTGAAGGGAAAATATTCACTCTAGGTGATTCGGAAGGCCAGCTAGTATTTAAAAAATGTGTTACCGTTCTGTATTAGTCAGTGCTTACCAGAGTCAAATGAAGAAGAGTGTAAACGTCTGTCTGGGCACTGGGGACTCAAAGGCCCAAGTCCCACTCAAGTCCATAAAAGAAGGCCAAATTATCTACGATGCCAGCTTGAGGGTCTGTGTCAGAAACGCCTAAGGGCCAGTGCTGGAAAGGCTGAAGGAGCTGAACCAGAAGGCTGAAGGGTTGGCAGTAGAAACCAGAGATGATGTCCAAGACGAAGATGGGGCTGAAGCTCCCTCAAAGGAAAAACAGCAAAAGCTGCTTCAAAGAAAAACCACTGGGCCTGCACCGGTGACCTCCACACCGATTTCCACAGTGCCTACACTAGTCTGCACTCCCACCAACAGTGCAGAAGGGTTCCTTTTCCCCAAACCCCCTCCAGCATTCCACACTGGTTGATTTCTTGACATAGCCATTCTTTCTGGAGTGAGACAGAATCTCAGCATTGGTTTAATTTTCATCTCTCAAATGAACAGTGACGTTGAATATTTTTTTGTTTACTTACCTGCCATTTGTACTCCTTTTGAGAAGTGTCTGTTTATTTCAGATACCCATTTTTGGTGTGAGTCTTTTAATTTTGGAGGTCTAATTTTTGTTAATTCTTTGTATGTTCCAGATATTAGATATACCATATACAGGTACAAATTCCCTATGTTGGATGTGATCATTATGAATATCTAAATTGTACCAATGAACTTAATTATTTTAAAAAACTCTAGTAATGAAAAAGACAAAACAAAACAAAACACTGAAACGCTCCCAAAGAAAAAGAGCCACAAGAAGCCCCTTCAGGGAGATCTGCTGAACTCCTCCCCTCCTTTTATACCCTTTTGGCAACAATATTGACTCGAATCAGCCGAGTATTGCCACTCACATTGACAATTCATCAATTAAGTTCAAGCAATAGCTAAAATAATGTACCACATATAGATTCAATATTATCTTAGCATGTTTTTGAAAAGTATGTACTTCAAAATTATTAATATGCAATAATAGTGGGTAACATACAACATATTCTGTGTTTTTTACTGTGTGTATGTTGTGAAAATATTTTGTGTCAGGGATACCAGCTTAAGAGCATGAAGTTGTAACACATAATGGCACTACATAAATCTAAGAGTCAAGTGACTCACCATTCCCGAGGGAAGGAGGAGGGGTAAGAAGGAAGGAGGACATAGAGGAAGAAAAATAACAGACACATGTTTTATTCTATTTACCACCTACATGTTTCAAAGTTTTGATTGGCTCATGATTAAAACTTCATCATATTATGGATTGACAACTGGTGGTCAACTTGTAACAGCCAAATGAACTGAGTCAGCGTGGGGCTGGGTACAGATGACCCATCTGAGAACACTGGCAAAATCAAAGGAGAACTGGAGAGGACGAAGTGGTGGTGTTGGTTTCTGTTGTTGGTTCTCCTGGAGGAGCTTGTCAAGCTTCTTTCCAGATGTGAACGTGGCTGTTGTCATCCTCGAGGAGCTCAGGACCTTGTTGCTGCTGGGAATGGCTGCGATTCACTTTGGGGGTTCTCTGGTCCTTACTTTGAGCATTGCTTCTTAGCTCCAGAGTGGAAGATAGTGTACTGCACAATCCGCTGGAGAAGATTGTCGTGCTGGCTTCCTGATATGAACACAGCTGTTCTCACTGGAGGAGATCTGCACCTCATTCTCACAGAGGATGGCTGCGATTCACTTTGGGGGAGCTCTGGTCCTTACTTAGAGCATCACTTCCTAGCTCCAGTGCAGATCCCTCAACCTACTGGCATGAATCCTTTAGCCCTTTGGCACAGACTTTCTAGCTTCCACCACTCTCCTTTGGGCCTTCCCAGGGCAGATCCATGAAACAGACTTGCCTAAGTCATTGTTGTGGGATCTAGGATCATTGTTGTGGACTCATGGGATGTATTGTCATGTGCTCTGGGTTTTCAGCTGGACTCATGCAGGATTTTGCTATGGGATCCAGGCCCTCGGCTGGACTCCTTGGGTCTTTAGTGTGTGGCAGGATTCCCTGCATTTCTTGTATTTGACTTCTAGGGTGACTATTATAAAACAATTCTATAAATTATGTGTCCTGTATTAAATTGTTTCCCTTGTAAACACTGACTAAAACAGATGTGATTAAACACTCTTGGATTTTAGAAATATCTTTTTATTTTGATCAGGTTTTGAAACTTTTACTCTAACATTTGTATCATTTTTAATTTTAATTCATTGCTTAGAAACATCTTTTAATTCATTGTTGATTGAGGTTTTATCATTTCTATCCTTACTATATATGTTGAGCTATTTTCTTTTTCTCAAACTTGATAAAAGTTTTATGTTTTTCAAATATTAACAACTTCACTGTTTGTATTGCACTCAACTTAATGATCAGAATGTCCTACTCAAATCACCATGTAAATTACTTATGTGAAATTTTCCTCAATATAAAGCTAGACTTGCCTTCCTGTGGGAAAGGCCAGTTAAATGAGCGAGGCTGTTGATTCTGTTGACTAAGGAGACTTAAGTAGATGGTTTAAGCTGTAAGTAGTAGATGCCTTAATTCAGCCCGGCTTTTTAAACTAAGTCACAGATGCAATCAGATCAATGGCTCAGCAATGTTACTGAGATCTCAGAACTTCCTTGCTCTGTCTGCTCCCATCCTGCAAGTTTAGTTCTAAGACAAATGGCTGCAATACACATAGAAGCAATACTTTAGATAGCTTTATTCACTTGCACAAGGAGTCCATAAAAGCAAAGTTTCTACAAATGTGGGGCATACGTTTTGCCTCTGTTGAGTCAGCCTGTCCAACAGTAAGTTGGTTGTATGCTGCTTGGGTGATGCCTCTCATTCGTGATTGGACGAGGTTCCTATGGCAGCACCACAACTTGATCCTCCTGAAGATTTACTTTTTGGAGCTGGAACTCTGACCAGTTGCCCCTAATGAATGTGACTTTTCATAGCAGAGGTAGATACCCTCAGTAATACTAGGGTTGATAATAACAGGAGGGGAAATGGAGAGTGACCATCAAATACCTTGTGGAAGACATCATGGACAGCAGCAGGCAGCATGGAGCAGAGCAGAGCACAAGAGCACGAGAGGCCACCTGCATCTTTATGGTATAATTCTTACATAAGTTATCCCATAGTGCCATAACCAGCACATGCACCAGGCCTGTGCTAAGTCAGGGTTATGTAACTGTATCCCACTATGCACCTGCACTAGACACGTGGGATCATGTTCTCAGGTGTCCTTAGACACCTGGGCTTTGAAGCAGTTTGAGTGATTACCCACAGAAATACAGTATACAGAATACATCTTAAAATTTAGAAACTGTTATGAATGGAAATGTAGAGATAACTATAGTTTCTGAAAGGAAGGGCAGAGGAAGAGTGGATGACTTTCATCCTGGAAATAAGGCAATGTATTAATTTCAGGAATATGTGTTAACCGACTCATTTGCACAAAAAATGTTATTTGTGGTCTAAATTGTTTAGTATTGATAAATGTGAAAGTATAGACCATCTTTTTTCATTATTTGTTTGAGTAAAACATTCCTGAAATTATCTGTGGAAGTGTTTTAGATTTACAGTTCTTTCACGAAATTCCTGCATGAGTTAAAGTAAGAACATGACTTTCACATTAAAAAGCCATGATCAGTGAGAACTAGATTCACCTGAACACAATGAACACACAGGACGGGTATCAGAATATAAATTATGTCTGATGAAGAATAATTCAGAGTCTCTGTATTGCTCCGTGCTAGCGTCAGAAGCTTAATCCAATATACTGGCTAGTGACTTTTGTTGCAAGCCCTTCTCGAGTTCTAGAATTTCTTTAGACTGAAATTTTCTTTCCATGTAATCACAAGTAAAAAAGATTGCAAAAGGTGAAACCAATCCCTGTTTAAAAAAAAATCTGAGATCCCTCATACATTTCCTTGGATAATCCATTGGCCCCAAGTTTAGGCAACAAGTAATGGCTAGAAGGAAGTGAGTGATACTCACAGGTTTACTTTTTTATTTGTGGCAATTTTCTAGGCTAAAAATCATAGTACTATTACTGAGGAGGAAGACAAAAATGCCAGTGGGAGTAAGCAACTACAGTCCTTGTAAATATATAATTATATCTGTACTATTGATGACTGTGATCCAGCTAAGTTGAGCCTACTTTATTTATGTATCTTTCTCAATTATGTAATTTCATTTGCCATTTTGAAATTTGAGATTTATTCTGTTAATATTTCAACACTTTGATAATATTGAGTGATGTCCAGTGTTATATTAATCCTCTACAATGAATTTAAATTAAACCGATATGTAATTTTTCATATTAGACAATATTAAAGTTATGCTAGTCAGGTGCAGTGTGCATGCTTGTAATCCCTGCACTTGGAAGGCTGAGGCAGGAGGATCGCCATGAGTTTGAGGCCAGCCTGGGCTACCCAAGTGAGTAAAAGGCCATCCTACATTATATTGTGAGACCTTGTCTCTGGGAAAAAAAAAGAAGAAAAAAACCAATATTTTAATATCCTGTGTGGTATGAAAATAAGTCATACAATATACAAGGACAAGAGAAGAGATGATGTTTAAGGGTCTATGATTTCAAGCAAAACATACATCTCACATTGCTAATAAGCATAACAGTATCACTTTCCCCTTCAATTTGTTTCTTCATTCCGTAAGTATCTGGAGTTCAGTGTATGTCTGGATTTATTCTGCTTGTAAGCACACTTCAATGAGTTAGAGTAATAACCATTACAACATAAATATTCTGGTGAGAACTTCAGTTTATGATTTTGGAAGACAGAGCTTTCTATTAGTTTCAGTCCTTTAATTTCTTCCACACTTGAAGACATTGCAGATTACTTACCTGCCTTCATATGATACTTCAGAAGCAATCCCCGTCTGATGGCCCAAGCTAAGGCACAATCTAGATCCCGGATTTTTTGTCTGTTATCCTTGGCCATATTTCTATAGCCATAACTGTAATGGTCAAAACTTGGAGGAAAAAGAAATAGAACAGTATAGGAAGTTGGGGGTACCTTGGGAAACAGAGGTAGCATGCAGAGTAGAAATTCACAGGCAAGCCCTGTAGTTGATGGAAGGGTTGTCAAAGATGGTTTGACTCTAGTTGTAAAACAACCTTAGTAACTCAGTGAAAGTTTGCATTCTTACAATAGCAAGACCAACTAAAACACATACATGTGCAGTTGTTTAGATTAATTTACATTAAATGAGCCATAGCTGCATAGTGGGCCATTAATTTAGAAATATTAATATTATCCATTACTCTGTGACAGGAAAGAAAACCTATTTATCTGACTGAAGTTATGTGTAATTACTTGTTACAGGACATGCTCCTCTATTTGAGCTGCTTTTTCTGAATAAATTCTAGAGCAGTGCTCTCCAAGGGATGATAATGTGAGGCAAAAATGACCAAATGTATACTTTTAAAATTTCTAGTAGCCATATTAAAAAAGAAAAAAGAATGTGAAAATTAATTTTAATTTGTCAACCAATTAATTTTGTAGGTGTCACTTAATTTAATTCTGTATTATTTCAAGGAAATTTTGAAATAAGAAATCAAGATTATTTCTCAAGAAATATTGAGATGTTTTAAAATTTCCTTAAAATCTAATGCATATTTTACACTTAGAGTACCTCTCCATGAGTACTAATCACCATTTTTTTTTTTTTATCGGTACCAGGGATCGAACTCACGACTACCTGCTTGCAAGGCAGGCGCTTATGCCGCTGAGCTAAATCCCCAGCCCCAAATCACCATTTCACATACTCAATAGCCACATTTGGTCATTGGCTACCGTGTCGTGCAGCTTTTTTATTGAGATGAACACGTTTATATCTGATTTTAAAATTATACAATAAGTCTGTGATCTGAGACCCATCTCGCTTTGACTCTTCTTTGCATGTTTAATTTTTATTTGACTAGGAAATTACTCATATTAAGGTAACCATTTAACAAAAATATGGTAAGCATTTCTGTGTGAGTAAACATATTGCTAATTCTTAACTTGAAAGAAGTGATGATTTTTAATTTTGTAAATAAATTGCATGTAAACTCTTACTAACATTTGCAGTTGGTGAAAGGGGTAAAATTAGGTTGAAAAGTAAGGAAAATTAACAAGGAATCCATGATAGATTTATATTGAGAGAATTGGAGACATTTTGAAATCTCAAATCTCCAATGTCAGAACTTTAATATATTGAGATATACTTGAACTAAGGAATTAAAATGTCTTATTTCATTACTAGTTATTTTTTCTATAAGGGTAATAAATATAAAATAATTAATAAAAATGTTTAAGACAAATTTTCAGGTAATATATATTTTGTTGATTTAGTCCTATATGCAGTCATTTCATTTGAACTAATTATTGTATGATTTAGTTTACTGAAATACTTTAATATGTATTGAAATGTATAACAAAAGTAAGCTCATTAGTTACATGCCAGTTTATTAAAAGAAGTATCATTTTATTATTCATTTTAAAACATAATGCATTATCAGGGTTAGGGGTACAGTATGATCTGTAACTTATATTATATTAGGTTATAACCTAATGTTAGGTTAGAGTTATATTATGATTCTAAATCTCAAAGATACTTTAAAAAATGTGAGTATATCAGTGAATATGTTCCACCACTTTACCATGTTATATAAATCACTAAGACCTTATGTAGCCAAAAACTACTTTGTTTAGAAGCAAAGATAATGTGAACCAATGTGTACTTTAAAATTTTCTTCTCCCAAATGTTTTAGTTTGATGCCAAGGACAAAATATAAGTGATAAGCTAATAAACTCTTTAGAGACCAAGCCCTGACTAATTATAATTTCCTATGTTGATTTCTAATTTCTTTACAACATCAGTAACAGTTTTAACACCTTGTCAGGCATTCAGGAACTTCCATCTGTGCACCGTGGTGTATTCATGAAATAAACCCATCTGTAGAGCTGATTAAAAGTTGGACTGAATCCATGTTTTGACTTTAACCGGCAAGAGGTGAATCCTAGGACAGTTGCAGCCTGTGAGGAAAGAAGGTAGGGTGACTTACATGCATGGGAGTAACAGACCAGGCATCATTTTCAATTTGAGAGTTTGCTATTTCATTACAGTTCAACACTAATTTAAATCAATCGTATTCAAATTTAGCATGATAACTTGACCCGTTTAGAAGTAAGATATGTTTTTCATTATTCCATTGGAGGAAAAGATGTATCCATAACTAGTTTTTCCCAGTGCTGCACTACTTGCTATTGGCTGGTTCATACAACTGATCTTTTGTACAGAAATTGGAGAGACATTCTTTCACTATGGTTTGATTTAAATACACAATTACTGATTTATGTGGTTGCTTCAGGTGAGGTTCTATGAGTCATTTCAACTGCATATACTGTGGATTGAAAAGACAAAAGTAAATTAATTCAGTCAGGAAGACATTATTGAGTACCTACTATGTACTAAATAAAATTCAAACAACTAGAGGAAAGTACTGAGTTTTTAAAAAGTATTTGGTTTCTGATGATTTTTATATTCAATAGTGAAGAAGATCTAAGAAAGACGTGCATATGCACACACTCACATGCACACCCATATTATAATGGAGGCTCATAGTGTTACAGAGAATCACACGACAATAAAATTGACCAGGAAAAAGAGGGATTCCGTTTTAAATACTGTGGTTTTGAATGTCACGGAAGAAACTGCTTTTGAGTGAAGATTTGAACGGGAGCAGGCTGGCCACAGCAATGGGTGCGCAAGATGTTCTTGTCAGTTAGAGCAGCTGGTGTGCTTCAGAAATGGCAGCTGAGGCGGGGCTCAGCCAGCACCTGGGGACAGACAAGTGGCGCCTCTTTAATCCTCTGAACAGCCTCGGGTGGTCATGCTCAACACTGCAGCAGTCAGAAGCTATTCTCAGTGCAATGTAAGCCATGTGTTCGGAAATACAATTTTTTAAATATAATTAAGTAAATGATTTTTGCTTACATGGTCCACATATCTAAACTGAAATATTGCTTAAAGAGAGTGAAAATTTAAAAAAAAATAAGGCTTTGTACTTATTGTGGAATTATGAATACTTTCAGTGCAAAATAGTCAGGCAAAACCTATCCAAATCAAGAATACTACGTAGGGAACTCAACTAACTTACACTTTTGAGTCATGAACTACTGAAAGGAAAAACTGGAAATAAACCAAAGTTAGATGCTTGATTTATAAGAATAATGTTTTGAAAACTCAAATCTTGGGTGTACTATGCTATGGGGAAATGTCAAATGAATTCAAATGATTTCTTTAATCTACTCTTTACATAAGGTGACAAACAAGTACAGTAAGGTCCAGCATGCAGGGAAAATGCTTATTGTTAACAGAAACGACCTCATGAAGAACTATATGGAGTTAGTCACACTGCTGTATTAAAAGCAAAAATAAATGTATAGATCTGAGTGTGAATGCCAGCTCTATCAGTTAGTAATTAGTACCTCTATACATCAATAAATTCTACATAACACTCATTGTCATCACTGAATTGTTAGGTACTTTGAATTTACGTGCAATAGTATTTTGAATATTCATCAAAAGGACTAGGTACATAATAACATAGCTGGAACTTTAATATCTATTGGTGATTCCTGTATAATTTCCAACTTTTTCAATTAGCTCTTCAGTAATCTTTTGATTCAATTCAATACACATTGTGTGAAGGTACAGTTATCACAACTAATGCAACCCCAGACTCCTACTAGCTTTATTTTACTCTCAAAAGGGTTCATGAACAACAATAAATTATATAGATACTTTACCTAAATAAGAAAGCAATATCAAGCATATGAAAAATGTGAAATAGGTTGCTACATGCATAACCTGCTTCCCGAAATACTGATACGTTTCTTTATTCCATGTCTTATTTTTTGGAAGTGATCCTTTCTAATAATCAAACAGTGCTTTGTCATTGTTAAAAGAAATACTCTGTTGGTTTCTAATCCATAAATCAAAGCTGCTAGGTAAAAGGCTTTTTTTTGGTAAAGCATTAGCAGTAATCAGCATAAAAATAGGAACTTAATCATCATGCAGATAGAATCTCATAATTATAAAGGATTTCATTGTCATAGACTTGGAAAATAATATCCAAATTAAATCAAGTGGGGGAAAAGTAACAAGCTAGTTGATGGAAAAATTTTCCCATTTTTCCAGGGAGCCAAGAATCCAAAGTCAAGTAGATAAAACAAAGCAGTCTGATTGAAGGAGAATAAATATGAACATTGTCTACAAGTTCAAAGGACATGAATAGTTGTAATTATACACAATAGAATAACTACCCACTGTGTACTGATTTTTCTTGAACGTAGGCCACTTTAATGCCTAGGTGACAATAACAATACGTCATTTGGGGGATTGTAAGTCACCTTTAGGGACTGCTATGAAAACTCTGGGGCTGAGCAATACCCAAGTGTTGGTACCTTCATGAAGCACAATGAATACACAGGTTTCTTTTATAGAACAAGTAGGACTAAAATATAATGACAGTGTATTATGTTTGGCACACCAGTCTCAATCTGTCCGTTTTATATGCTCTGGAAATATGGTAAATACCTCTTAAATTTTGCTGATGAGTTCCCCTAGAGTAAAAAATCTAGTAGATGAGCAGGCAAATAAGTGATTCCATCATTTCCTCTCGCTTTCTTCAGCATGATGATTAACCATCTGTTTGGGAGCTACTTTCTTCCTCTCATAGCAGAAAGTGATTGTGATTCACATAGGGACAGTGTCAGTGTGCTAGGCCTGCAAGGTGGCTTTTTATTCCACCAGGTAAAAATGGTGTGAGTCACACAATGACTCTCATAATAGCAAGTCTATCTCTTGTGACCTTCAGTCCCTTATGGGTCTAACCAAAGAGACTCAGGAAGAGTCTTATTCTGCATCTTGAAACAGATTATTACGAACATGTTTAGACATAATTGTCTCATTTCTAAATGGAAAAGTTAATGGAAAAATAGAATGGATACAGGGACAATTATTCAAAATATCATCTGTGTTCCAATAAAGTTACCACTGGCCATCTGTGACTATATATATTTAAGTCTAATTAAATTAAATAAAATTAAATTTAAACATTTCATTCTTAGTCAGGCTGGGCACTTTTCAAAGGCTCAGCAGCCACATGTGACTGGAAGCTACTACAATGGACTGCGCAGATAGAGCGCATTTCCTTCACCAAAAATCTTCAATCAGAAAGCACTGACTAAACACTCCAAGTTTTTTTTTTTTTTTTTGTCAGTAGTGCAATGGGAACAATCATACATGAAGGACACAGGAACTCATTGAAGTAGGATCAGTCATGTGGTTTAATAGATATTTCTTGTTACCATAAAAAGTGAAATTCTGCAAGATATGCACTTATTTTAATATATTCATGTTCATGTTTAATCAAGCTAAACTTATGAGAGTTGTTGCATCCTTTGTAATCAACTAAATTTAAATGACTGCAATTATTTTTATTAGAGTTTTTTTCCCTGCCTTACTTTTGACCAAACATTAGCAATGTACTTATCACTAATAGACAAATAAAAGTGATTTTAATAGGCTAGGTATAAATATTGATAGTCTAGGATATTTGTATGTTTTGTAATTCTGTGTTAAAAAGTTGTATATTTGATATTTGAATGAACAATTAAAATATTGTACGTCTGTTATAATATTTGACATTTTTGCAGTTTTATTTTTTATTTTTCTAAAGTCTTTTTGTACCTATATCGACCCTCCTTTATGACATTTAGAGATATCATTATACAAGTAAATATGAATACCATATTATGGATCACTTACATGTGACTTTACATAATATAAAGTTGAGAAAATGAAACTTTATATAATGTTTCTGATGGGTGTGAATTTCCCATAAATCTCAAACACTAAAGTTACAATTCATTATAAAAGAGTAACACAGCTTACCAAATATAAAACTATGCAAAAATAAAAATAAGCAAGAATTTGAGCATTAGCCTGTAAATAAGTTCTGTACCTAATTAAGCTATGACTTAATTTTGTATAGAAAATTACCATTTCAGAAAACCACACGGGATAAGAGGTTTAAGAATGTACAGACATGATTTCTTTTCCAATTGTGGGTATCGGGAGACCACATAATTATGACACTTAGGACATATTTGATCAGATTTATGCGTGAAACATCCTGTATTAATAAAGCTATTGTATTGCATTTTCCAGGTGGCTTCTTGTACATAAAGAGGTATTTCTGAAGCTGACGTAATATATTTTTCAAATTCTTTATCCCAGAATGTTGGCTGCCTTATGCTTTGTGCTCGTAATTCCATTGTTCTATGTTTTCTGTGGAGTTTTAAATAAAGATAATTTAAATCCTAATACTCTTTTGAAAATAGAAAAGATAGTTTCTTTAAAAAAATTGTTTCTTCCCTTTCTAATAAATTTATCCATAATCCTAGCTATCTCTGTCTTTCTAGAAATACTACCTTGATGTTAAATCACTATGACTATTTGATTCTCCTTTCAGAAATTATGTAACAATATTTTTTCATTTTGCACTTTTAATTCCATGAGAAAATTGTGTAAGTCCTACTTATAAGTAATAAACTGGGAACTAACAGGTTACTCCATTTCTCTCGTCACTTTAGGTATCAAATGTCAGGGTTCACAGCCAGAGTTATAGCCCACCAGCACAAGCACCTGCTTGGCAAGTGCAAGGTTATGAGTTTGATTCTTGGTTTAAAAAAACTCAAAGTCCAAAATTTGAATGCATTTAGAACTGACTCTACAACCAATTTTCTTTATCAAAATTCTATACTGCCTTCTTCCCTAATGGAGGAGTTATTATCTGTCAGTTTTTGTCTTGAGTTCTGATGTTAGTGCAGAGATGGTGTTGGTGTTGACCTCTAGCACTTCTTTGACTGTAATACAATTATTGCTATTGTAATTTGTAGAGTACCATTTGCCATCTTTGTCAAAATGTAGTATCCATCAGGGCAGGATACTTGGTGGGCTCTTGCTAAAAATGTATGAAAAGAAAAGATGGTATCTGAGTTACTGAGTCAAAATATCTGACACTCAAAATTAAAGAAGGAAAGGCTTATTTAGCTCACAGTTCGTGAAGGTCTCAGTCCATAACTCACTGACTTCAAAGCACAGTGGCACTGCACAGGGCAGCACTTTATGGTGGAAGAAAATAGCAAAAGCAACAGCAACAAAGAGTGAGGAGCATATGAAGGCTCTGTGCCTTACAATGTACGGAGACCATCCACCCCAAGGCAGGTGTGGCATTCACACCGATAATCTCAGCATTGGACCATATGTCAAAACCAGCCCCCAAAAAGTGTCTCAATGACTGCATGAAGGTTTGGGGGGACATCCAGACACAACCCATAATATTCTGCCTCTGACCCCTCAAAGACTCATGCACATCCCTTAGGTAAAAGACATTTTAATCCATCTGTAACAGTTGTCAAATTTTAGCAGTTTCAGCATTGCTGAAAAGTTCAAGTCCTAAGTCTTCTCCAAGATGTAAGGCAAACTCTTAGCTGAAACCCCTGTTCAAATGAAAAGTTAAACACTTCCAACATTTAATAGTACAAGATAAACATTACCATTCCAAAAGTGAAAAGCCAAGGAATACAAATGAATGAGACCAAAGCAAGTCCAAAATTCATCAGGGCAATCATTAAATCCTGTGGTTCCATGTGGAGCATTTGAAGAAATCTGTGGTAAATTGTGAGCTCCAAAAGGCTTTCTGGTCTTCTGAGCTCTGACCAGAATCTCCTGTACAGAACAGGCTAAAGTGTTCCAGCTCTAGTCTTCAGCCAATTCTCTAAACTTTCCGAACACTTCCTACAAGCCATTCCCAAAGGATCTCAACCCACATGGTCAGGTATAGTGACAACAAATGACTTCACCTCTCTGGTACCAAATTCTGTGTTAATTTCCTCTCACTGCTGACATAAAATATCTGACACTCAAAATTAAGGGAGGAAGCACAGTTTGTGGGGTTTCAGTCCATAATCAGCTGACTCCAAAGTAAGGTGGCAGGTGGCACAGCACAGAGACAACACTTCATGGTGGTAGAAAACAGCAAGAACAACAGCAACAAAAAGGGCAGAGCACGTGAAAATTATTTCTGTCCCTCATAATGTATGTAGAATACCTGTCACAAGGCAAGTGTGGCACTCACACTTATAACCCCAGCATTGGACCATGAATCAAACAGAAACTCTGGAAGTCTGCCTCCAAAAAGTGCCTCCATGACTGCATGAGGCTTTAGGGGCACATCAAGACACAAAGCGTAACAGGTGGACGGGAAGAAATATCGAATTAAATATCTAAAGGTGAAAGGAGAAAAGGTGAAAGAAACCACAAAGATAGTGATTGCATCCTTTTGTAGCTCAAGAGCTAAATATATAAATGATAAAAATTAAGATAAATAGTATGTCAAAGTACAAGAAATGCAATAGAGATACCACCTTAGCTGAGTACTGAAGAATAAGTAGCAGTTAATTCAGGTGAAACTGAAGTAACAAGAAGTCAGGCCTACTGTGTTTTGTAGTTCAGATTAAGAACCAAAGATTTATCAATGATCACTTTATATATCTGAAAAGCTTATTTGGTTTATTGGAAGGGATAAAGTGTGGATTTTATTGTTGAAAGGCCAAAGAGAGGAGAGTTTGCCAAGAGTGAGAAAGAGCAGCACATGCTGTCTCACAGTTACAACAAGGGCAACTTTTGAGGAACAAGCTCTGTGTGGAATTGCCTGTCTTATACTTCTGTCTGTGCTGCAGTCATGTGGAGATGTCCCTTTGGCTGAACCATGCAGAAGCCAGAGGGCGGGAGGGCTCTCTTGAAACTGCCTATAAAGGTTATCCTCTTTGGTCTAAAGCAGGTGGAAAGGGAAAACATCCAGCACGCTGTCATGGATTAATCTAAGACATGATAGTGACTTCATTTTAGGTCTTGAGAGTACTTTTAAAACCTTTTAAAACCTACAGAATCCAGATGCTATTAAGTTTATTCTTTAAGCTATTTGCCCAGTAAGAGTTTATGGTTTACCCTTTCTGACTATGTAAGGACTGAGTATTGTTTCTTCCTCTTTTCCTAAGTTTTTTGTGACTTTATTTCCTGATGTACGTTCCACAATTCCTGATTTGCACCTGTATATTTCATACAATGGGTATTCTCTTTCAAAATACTATAGAATAACAAGTTATTGAGATATACAGAAAATGACTACTGTTACTCCATTACTTAATTTCAAAAGGACATCACTCTCATTTGCATGCTTCAACTGGCTCCTACCTTTCTTCTCCCTAGTAAATCCTCAATATGTTTAGAAATTTCACGCAGACCTCTCAGTTGTAAATATAGGGAGTTTGACCAGATGAATGATCAATGAAGTTCCCTGGCGTGCTCCAATTCAGTGGTTGTATTTCCTGAAAGATCATTTATTTCAAAGCCAATGTTTGTTGAAATGAGCGTTTAAGGACATGGTCTTCAAAAACACCATCACATTTTAACTTCAATCACAGAGTGATGTGATCTTATTGAATTTATAATTGCAAATCCCCTACATGTGGTCTTTAGGTCAGCTTTTAATAGCAGCAATATATTTTGGTTGATAGAATTGTAACCACACACTGATTAAAGTGGCTCCAAGAAACCTAGAAGATCCAGTATTTGAAAAGTGAAAAAAAATATAGCTATTAATGAAGCTGGAGAACTTCAGATTGCCTTCCCAAATATTAATTGTTCCATATTATCCCTACTTTCATTGTAGTGCTACACCCAATTAAAGCATCAAGCACTTAACCTATACTTGTGAAAAAAAAAAGGAGTTTATGATGGGTGTAATCATATTCCCATAGGTCCAATTATCTCAGTGGGCTCCCAATTAATCCAGGGAGTTGTTAAGACCTACTTTTAATTAGATCTTCTCTTCTCAAAGAACAATCTTGGTTTTTTTTTTCATATTTCACTTTATTATTTCCTTTACTGGAACGCCACAGGGTGGGAATACTACTTTGAAACGTACATGCTTGTTTGATGGTTGGTTGAGATTTAATAAAGATGGTATTTTTAACTAGTGTCTGCATGTGAGTAAAGATATAAATGTTAAGTCCTTTCCTATGAAAATTAAATTCAAATACCTACAAATTGAGATGAGACATTCTGTGTATATTTTAACATTTTTTCATTAAATCACATTGATCTTTTGCCTTATCATCCTAAATGCGAGAATCAACACAGAATTAACATTTTTCTATTTGAGTTACCTGTTAACTTTATAACCTTTAAGGGCCTTAATTTATGCTTTAAATCTAGTTATAAAAAAAGGAGATCTAAAAAAGAGCATTTGATTCAGAGTGACATTTCGACTGTTAAATCTCCTCCAGGCCATAGAAAAAGCACAGAGGATAAAAGATTGCTTTGTCAGCAAGGAGTTTCTTTTTTATTTGATTTTTGGTGGCTGCTTACACTCTTGCATTCTCTTTATAATGCATCAAGAAAAATCTCTGAAATTATCAATTAAAATCTAAAATTGTGACTTCCTTTCCAGTTAGATTTTTCAGCTTTTAAAAATATTGTTTTATGTGTGACTAGAACATTCTCTTTCGATTTGGAAACCATACAACTTCACGGGAGCGTGGTTTCCTTTGTTATAGGCTATGTCTCCTTTTCACTGGCACAGGGTGTTTTTCCTTGAAGAGGAGAGGAATAAACAATGTCATCTTTAATTTATTAACATCATAGGAATTTAGGAAGTTAGCTTTTATGAAGACTAAATTACCTCAACTATAAGGTTTACTATTTACTATTTACTATTAGGTAAACCATGCATTAATATGCACATATTTAAATTTTTGTTTGGAAAATTTGGCTACCTGAGATTTAAATTTAATCTAATTGCTTTCATGAGTTATGGCTTTGAATGTGTCCACCATTGTCATATGAGGAAATTATCTACCTTTAGCTGTTATATTTTCACAGAATATCAATAAATTATAATGATCACAAGTTTGAAAAATCATGTAGAAATATAAAAATAGTTAGATGTAAACTTTGTATTAAAATAGTTATGTCTTGAAATCATTTCAAATCATAAACTAAGATTGACTCTAAGATTTCTCAGTGTTCATTTTTTTAATTTGTAGTAACTATCATGTGTTACTATTACATATTTCAAGTGTGTCCATTGTAGTAGACTAATAGACACAGGACTTAGACTTTGAATTTGCAGCTCCAGCTCTTTCAAATTTCTTGGAGTATTTATAAGGCTTTCAGGAAATGATTCTGGAGGTAAAGGGAGATAAGGAAAACATCATTGTTGTTAATATCAATTGAGTGAGATTACTGCATAACTAAAATTACTATGATATTCTTTTATATCTTCAGGATAGGAGAAAGATGTTTTGAATAGAGTTTAGAATTCACCTTATTCATATGGAATTTGTGGAAAATTTGAGTCTTTACTGCTAAAGGGTTTAACATAGCTCTTGCCTATAAGGTACCTATAATGTACTCTGAACAGAAGTTTAAAATAATCAGTACACTAGTATCAAGAAAGATGTCAATTTTATACTCCAGTTTGCATTGACTGAAAAAAATACATTTGTATGTCAGAATCCCTAGATACCAAGACTAACTGAAAATTGCCTGAATAAACATTAAATCAGGCACCATTCAGGTTGATGTGACTCACAACTATTCTCATGTGAAACAATGGATGTAAATTGCCAGTATGTTGCTTAGTGATCAAGAAATTCTCACAGTGGAATTTGTGTGAAAGAAATGGGCTTAAATAGTTCCTTAAACTTAATGCATCTGCATTTCCCATGTAAAATTGTTCTTTGATCTTCTGGGACACCATGTCCCCACACATCACTGCCACTCTGTGCTAGAATGATTCTGCTGCTTTGTTGACCAAATATCTTCAGAACAATATAATTTTTTCTTTATATAAATTTCTAATTCATTTAAATTTTTAAACTGTAGACCAGGCCTAAACTCCATCTGTATATAAAGATTTCAAATGTCTCCACTCAAATTATTATGCTTTTCCTATATGGCTTAACTTGAATGAAAATAGTATTATTACATTTTGTTTTCATGTAAAACCCTACTACAGTGTTAGTGATAGGTATGTTAGATGTTCAAAAAATTATCATATTGAATGAAACCATTATGTGATACTCTCAAACTATGTTACAGTAGCTGGTATCAACTGCTACACATATTACCGATGAGATTAAATTCTTGGCTTGCATTTGGGCTTAATATTTTGTGCAATAAACCTCAAGGTATGCAGGTCCGTGATGATTGAACCATCTCAATAACTGAATCTCCCAGACACTTGGGATTTAGAATGTCAGAATACTTAATGTTATGACCTGCTGATAAATTGTTGTAGTGTTATTTTTTCTTTCTATTTTTCATTTCCTTCTCTTTTCCTCCCCAAGTTTTCCTCCATACCTCCTTCTAACTCCTGTTCTTCTTCTCTTTCAAATATAAAATACTTTCAGTTGAAATCTGTAAACTACAATACTGCAGTTCTGCCTTCATTAGAATGATCTACCCACTCTAAAATGGTGTTAGTCTGGAGTGGTTTAATATGCCCAAATCTTGGGATACTGGATTATGTTTCTTTTCCATCTAATGCTCATGTATATCAAGAAGGGAACAGGATATAGTTTTGTACCAGAGAGCTCTGCCTTCTCTAAGCAGTGACCTTTACTACTTTGGCAAGGCCAGCCACAGTCTGGTGGATCACTCTCCAAACCTTTCTCAAGATCCGAGGCTGCCAGCAGCTGTCCAGCCTCGGGTTCCTCGGCAGTAGCCATATTGCTACTGTGATTTTATGAAGTCTAATATTCCTCCCTTCCTATTCCCTTCCCACTGCTCCCCTCCCCCTTCCTGTCCTCCCTGCTCTTTCTTTGTCTTTGTTCTCTAATTCTTTGCTGCTATACCTAGTGTAAGCTTCCAGCCATGGTCCATTTTTCTTACTGTAACAAATCTAAATATACTTACTCAATGTGATCCTCAACAAGACAACTCTCACTACATCCATATATCTCTCCTTCAAGAAAATATATTTGAGTGAAAGTAAGATTGACATCAGTGGTGGAAAACCTGCTCCAAAATAATTTCATGTACACTGTTTGCAAATAAATTACATCTACACTACACTGCTTTTCTATTTCTAAGAAATCATTTTCCAAATACTTTGCTATTATTCGTATTACTTTGTATCATATACTGTTCTATTGTCTTAGAGCCGATAGCTACAAATACTTATGAAGAATATCATATGAAATTAAAACCTCAGCTATTTATCTAATACTAGACACATCTACTTATACGCAAATGAAAATTTGGGGATGAAGTATTTACATTTTGCAGTGCATTTCAAAAATATAAATAATCATGAATAAAATCTCTTAGGATTAGCAATAAGAATAAGACTTCAATAAATATTTACCTACTTTTAGTCTACACAGAAAAGGTATATTAACAATATTAATAATAATTTTTAAAGTGATAATCATTTTTAATCAAATGTTTTTCTCTGTAAAATTTTTCAAAAAATTACACATTTTATATTGCTGTTGAAAAATAGTTTCACCTTCTATCTTGTAGTTTTATACTAGTTCAATTTCAGAGTTCTGAAACAGATTTTATACACACACACACACACACACACACACACACACACACACACTATCATGATGGTGCAGATCTGTAGAAGCATTTTTGGCATTGTTGATCACTTTTCCATTTGCTCAGAAAATCTGACTTTGAGTTGTGCTGGGAAAGGTGAAGAGACCTACTCATGATTTTGGACCCCATGCTATGTATCAACTTTAGAGAACAACAACAAAAAAATAATGGTATTGTTAATTTTTTGCCTGTTTGCTGTCTTTCTAGTCCTCAAAACTAGGTATTTTAAACTAAAGTATAAAATTATATCATGTTATGAGAATTCCTGCCAACTTCTTCAAACTGAATCAACTTTCACTTAATAAACATGTAACTTAATGATCTATGATTGCTACAAGGTATGGAAATGGGACATCTCATATGATCTATAGAGAAAGTTTCATATATAAATGTTAATGACTGAGACAAATACACTGAAATAAGTTAACTCTTGCCTGAGTCTTTCTTTTAATTGGCTTTAAACTTCTTTAATTCAAATAAAAGCATCAATAAAATAAGATGAGAAGCAAAGGTCTCTGTTTAGCATAATACACACGTATATGCATATGGTTCTTTATAATTAATGATTATATATATAATAAATATGTAAATATTGTCCATGTTCCAGTTCTAAAGGAATATAATATTAAAAATTCTATGTACAATTTTAACATCTGGAGAGAGCAAATTTTTGACATGTATTGTTAAATAACACTTGTGATCTACGCAGCTGTGACTGAAGACTATTATACATGACTTCTAACCCATAGTCACTATAGTTCTGGTGGTATCTCCCTTCTCCTCTGAACAGAGGCATCCGTATCAACCATAACAATGTTCAAACTCACTCCAATGTACAATAATTCAGTTTATATTTACTTTTTTTACTTTATGATCACATACAAGTGATACACACTGAATAGAAATATTACTTTAACTTTTGATTTTTGATTTTTCCCTCCAGTAAGCAATATGCACTGAAACTTTTTCCTGCAATTCAAGACAGTAACAGTATATCCCTTTCTCAGTCAACCATTCAATAACCAGGAAAAACAACTGATAACGCACACTACATGTGTTGCTAAGCAGTAGTGCTTTGTAGAAGAGGTGTCCTGCTTGTGTTTTTGTCCTATAATATTTTCTACTTAGCATGGATTTATTTGGACATAGTCTTATTGTAAGTAGGAGTACTGATGTTTTTCCTTCCATGATTGTCAAATTCCTATTGAGCATTTCAAAAAAGAGTAGGTGGGTGAGAAACATGGCCACAAGAATGCAGTATTTGGCTTTGGTTTCTGGACTTTAAATATGAAATGACAAGGTCTATCAGTACTGATGAATAGTCTTCAGTCCAACATCAGTTTTTTTCCTTGTGCTTACTATATATTTCAAATCATTGTGACTAAATATTGTCTTTTGTTTGGCTTTCATTTTATCTCTCAATGTAACTGAGACACAGATAATATACCTTGTTCTTATTAGCATTGTAAAAAGCATGTTTTTATTTTCTATCTATTATATATTATTTTATCTTCCTTGGTCATTTGTGTGTATATATATATATATATGCACAAAATACATATGTTGTTTTTCAAATTTCATATTTATATAAACTTACAAATATATATGCACTCAAAAAGTAAGTATTCTCATTCATTTGTAAAGTAACCATATGATTAGTTTAAGTGGAGATATCTGAGTTTGGATATAATTGATTCACAGTATGTATTTATTGAATTTTTAAAATTTTTTGGGTTCTATTCTAATGAATTTAGATTTCCATAATATAGCTTACTCAAAGGACTTGCCATAGCCTATGTTTCATTGTGAAAGAAACACATTTTAAATTAAATTTCATATTAGAAACAATTTTTGGCATATTGCTTATCTTTAGTATGGCCATGGCAATAATATTTGGTAATTCTGGATGTGTTTGTGAGATAGCTAGCTATATTTTAAATTATTTTCCACCTGAGCATTCACCATGGAATTTCTCAACAATAAAAGTTTTTAAGACTTTTCTCTAATAGTTATGTGCTTAGAATTTTGTAAGATCTAATTTCATTTACTTTTCTTTTGAATCCACAAAATAATCACTTTGGTTTAACTGAGACTAAGGCACTTAATGCTATTGAGCGCATGAGCAAATGCTGGATGTTTTCTTTCTATAATATCTGGAAATTTTCTTTTCTTAAAGGTGTTTCCCCAAAATGTATGATACAGATCTGACTCTTACATTAGCTTGACATTACTCTCACAAAGTATCTGAAATAATAAACATATGAAGAGAAAAGATAAAATTTGACTCACAATTTTATAAGATTTAGTGTTTGGTCACGACCCTGTTGCTTTGGGCCACCTGGCAGAAATGCATGGTGGCTGTGAAAACCCCAAAAAATTATAAAGAGGGACAAAGAAAAAGATTCAGTCAAACATCCCAATGTTCTTGTTAAATTAACAATATGCCATATTACCTAACTTCTGCCAGCTAAGTCTTTCTAACTTTTTAATTGGTGCTATAAGCTGGGTTCCAAGCTTTCAACACAAAGATGCCTTTAATGATACTCTAGATTCAAATGATAAGAATTCTGTATAATATATGATATGTTTGAATTCTTAAAAGTAAACTTTCTAGCCTATTTTTCAACATGTAGATATTCGAGGAAGTTTTCAGGTTTTAAACTGGATGCTCATATAAATTTATAGAAAAAAATAAATGAAGAGAAAAAAACTTAACAGGAATTTAAATAAACCCTAACCATGAATTTTCAGTACTATGTCACTGATGCAGTTAAACTTAGCCCTTAGCATGAAACCTGAAAATAAGTCAGTGGCTTAAATAATACAATAAAATAAGAGCAAAGTGAAGCAAAGTTAATTCTAAGTAATAGTCTCATTCAGTTATTGCAGGTTTGAGAGTTACAATGCTCCCTGAAGTCATTCAAAGATCCAAGGAAAGGGCAGTTCTGAAAGTTTCAAGAACACTCTATACCAGACAAAAAGAAACTGCTTTGAAGATTTCAATGCAAGTTGGTCCAGAAATTAACAACATGACTAAATCTAGTTGAAGAGAATATTGGAAAATGTAGCCCTTAAGGGTGCAATTTGCAACAACAATCTGTTTTTTGCAAAATAAGCACAGAATGTGTCCAATTAGCAGCAGCTACCACGATCCCTTGAAGAAGAAGTGATTTTTTTAAAAAGTATTTGGTTCAGAGATGGGTCTATAGAAATATCACATAAAGGCAGCTGCAAGTGCAGACTGTTATTTAATCAAAGATTGTGCTACAAAAGAGCTAACTTGTTCATCTAGTTGATATCAAAATCAAAGTTATGGATTCACATGCCAATATCTTCTCATAAGTAAAAATGAACAATAATTTGTCACTAATGAAATTCTTAAAATTACATATTCAGACATTTTAGTTTTACATGGAAATCAATTAAATGAATTAATTTCCAAGAGACTCACTAGTTTTAATTCTCTCATTTAAGATCCCTTGCTTTTTATTTTCATTGTTTTTATTATCAGTTTATTATCAGTTTTATTATGAGTTTATTCTTTGCTAGTACATGTTTGCCATGATGATTGCATATATCAAGGGTAGTTTGTACATATATATAACACATCTTGATTTGTTATTTGTCCTCTTCCTTTCCCATTTATTTCTGTTCTTTCCAACTCGTAATCCCTATCCCATTTCAAAAGCTCTATTTTCACTTTTTTCCATTGGTCTTCTCTTTTCTAAACTTCTCTTCCCTTTTAATCTTTCCCTTCTTCCTCCCACCATCTCTTGTTTCCTTCCCATTTGAAAAAGATCTTCCTACTTCCTATGCTAGTATCGTCCATATTCACCTCATATTTGTTATAATTCATTAATTATAAACATTATAATGTGCTAGTATAATAATTCTGAACTTTAAAATGATCTTTTTATTCACATTAAATATATATTACTTTTTCCACGATAGGTACTTAATTTCAAATTTGTAGATTATGCCCATGTGTTTGAGGGTAGCCTTGGCTACGTAGAGAGTTTAAGGTCAGCCTGAATGACATAATGAGATTTTTGTCTGGAAAAATACGACGGAGTTAATTAAATTTCAAACAACTCCACACAATAGGCAATATCTTCACCTGCTTGAGCAATGTATGTCACTTTCTCAGAGCCTTCAGCAGATCTTTGATATTAATCAGGATATGACTACAATTACCAGGAACATATTAGAAGGAGCTCTCCTGGAGGCTCAAAGAATGCAAAGGAGTTTGACACGTATAGAAAGTGACTCATAAGTGCAGAGGCCTCCTTATCCATAGCCATTCGGATATAGGCATTTAGAATTCAAGTGCTCCCGGGAGAATTTATTTTTATTTTTATTTTTATTTTTATTTGTGTGTGTGTGTGTGTGAGCGTGTGTGTATCAGGGATTGAACTCAGGACCTCACACTTGCCAAGCAGGGGCTTATGCCACTGAGCTAAACCCTGGCACCGACTCCAGGGGAATATCTATGCCTGTCATGTTCACATTCACTAGAATTTTCATATTGAGTTCTATTCTTTTGTGTATCATTGTTTCCATGACATTTCTAAATTCAGGGGCTATACTCGTTATTTTTTTTTTTTTAAATTCACTGCATTAATGGGATTCTTCCACCATCATCCACCAATACCTTAGATTTCGGTAAGGTTTTATGGGGTTTTTTGCTTGCTTGTTTGTTTTTAATCTAGATTGCTATTTTTTTTTTACTTTTAACAATGTTAAGAAACAGTAATCTGCAAATAGTGGACATTTTAAAACTTATTATCTAACTCAGCAGTGTTTTATAACACAGTGGAAAAGTGCTGAGTTTAATGTCAAACAAAAATAGCTTCTAGTCACTACTGCTTATTTAAAATGAACAAGCACATACTAGGTCCATATGTCAGTCACTTTCCTAACTATCACCACTTATGAACAAATAAGGCTGTTCTAAATCTCAAAATTATTGATAGTGCACTACCTGGGTGATGCAAGCAATTTTAGTATCTGTAGGTACCAGTTTTTTTCTCTGGAAAAAGAATAATATCTGTGTAATAAGAATATTGTGTGCATTATAATAAATTAATTTTACTTTTGTAATTATGCTAAATATAATTGTTTTGTTTCTGAGCTTAGCAATTTTTTGCTCTATGGATAAAAATGATTTAAGATATTAATATTATAATTTTCAGGTTTATTTGAATATTGACTTTGTATGAAGGAATCATAAAGTAAATATTTTCAAAGTGATTTACAAGTTCAGTACACAGAGATAAGTAATGTATCTAATTCATTCCATAATGATAAAGTTCATATAATTTCCTCCACTTTGATTTCTTTGCATAAAAACAAATTCTAGAGTTGTTATTAGTTCTTACCAATTTCAACTCTTGTTTGAATGTCAACATTTATATATTAGATTACATTCTTAAAAATATATATGTAATTTCTTTCTTAGTCTGAACCTTTACAAATAAGAGAAGTCAGTGATACAGCATGATTTATAATCATGAACTAGCTTGTACTAAATTATTTGTCTTACTTTTCAATATAAATTGCTATATAAATTACCATCCATACTAGTTTTATCTGTTTGGTGCACTTATTATATTATTATAAAATGAATTATTTTGTGTTATCTAGGATGTGAGATTTCTACAGTATACATAGATTAAATTTATTCTGAAATATTTGTTTAGTCACTTTATAAAATTTTCTTGAAAGCTCTGAACTACAAGACTTCCTTTAGAAATGAGTTCATATTTCCCAGTTTCTATAGATACACACACACACACACACACACACACACACACACACACACACACTTTTATATCAAAGTGTGTGAAGGAAAGAATGAAGGAAAACTCAAGAAGCCTGTTAAATAAATAGAACAAACTCAGAAAGAAACAAATGACATGATACTCCCAGAATTACAATAAAAGGCATGATTAATTTAATTCTTGGAAAATTAATGCATTTCTAACAGAAGAATATTAGGAGTCCATGCTAGTGTTACTGCAGCGAAGTCTGTAATCACAGTAGTTTTTTACCACATGTATTTCTTTGACACTGTTTTGATTGTCAGAGTGTTTTTTATTTAAGCAAATTATCATGTTTTGTACCCTTTGTCATAGTACTTAACCAAGTATGCTATCATTTATCTGAAAGATTCAGTAATGTTGAATTTGAGCCAATGAAGGAAAGCAAGCTTTTTTAGCTTTTTTACATAGAACTAAGATGAGAGTGAGAAGACAAATGACACAGGACAGGTACACAGCTTTGTCACAATATGGTGAATTTTTAAATTATTTTAAAAATTACACTAAGAAACACATTGTCATGAGTCCCCTTGGCTTTAATACTTAGCGCTCATCTTACCACTTGCTGACACAGTTCTGGAAGTCCTTCTTCATGAATGTTTTTAGTTGTGCTGTGTGGCTGCATTGACGTCACTAATAAATTCAAAACTTTTACCTTTCATCATCATTTTCACTTTAGGGAACAGACAGAAAGTGCAAGATGCCAGAGTCAGTGCATAAAACGGATTAGGACACACCGTAATATTCTCTAAGACAGGAATTATTGAAAAGGGTTGATCAACGAGGTGATGTCAGGAACTATGATAATGATTTATTTTTAAAAGCTCTTATTTTTAAAAGCTCTCAGTAGAAGTAGGACCTTATTAATCCTCTTCACATACTCAGAATACCCTCTTCATTTTGAACAGACTAATCCCATCGTTATTGACAATGTGTTTTCTACTCTTACAGGTTTCCTTTTTTTGAAGTTAAACCATCACTTTATTCTTCGATAACCTCTTATAAAGAGTAGCATCCAATAAAGAGCTTGCTGTGATCACCTAACCCTTCCACTGAAGGTCTTTGAGTTAGGCATCTTGAGTGAAAGACATTACCTTCTTTAGTTTTTATACTAAATGGACAATTACACTGGCATATTTATATTGAAGACCAACTAAATTTGGGGAGATTATATAGATATGAAAATATCCAAAAATATGGTTTTAACACCAGAGAAAAACATTGCAAAATACCACGTAAGTTATATCAATACATTGCAGTGAATTTCTGAAGCTCTGAAGAATGTCTCAATGTTAACCTTTATATTTGATTTACAATGAAAACAGTTACTAGCTTTTCTTGTGGACTCTAAGATTTATGTCTCAATATCGCACATTCCCTTGATCTTCTCTTGCCCTATTTACATTTTTGAGAAGTCCATTTGGGTATTTCAAACACGTTAAAATTAACAAAGTGAAATATTCAATCATGGCATTTAAAAAAATTCTTTCTCCAATGATCT
This sequence comes from Dolichotis patagonum, assembly GCA_004027295.1. NCBI lineage: Eukaryota > Metazoa > Chordata > Mammalia > Rodentia > Caviidae > Dolichotis > Dolichotis patagonum. The sequence goes on along the minus strand of PVJX010001384.1, from coordinate 125,123 downwards.
GCATCTCAGTGAGGTTCATTTACCTATTTAGTGATGAATCAATCCTGATTTCACTTACCTTCCTAATGTAACCCACCTTGTATGGGGGCACCTTAGATCCTTCTGCCTCTTTCTATTACAATGGTGATTTCATATCAAGCCAGATAACTGCCTCACTTTTTTCCCCACTTCACATTTTTGTCATGGTTCATTGCACGCAAAGCAATATAAGGAAAATGTAAACGTACAATGTAGTAATGCCTTTCTCCCATAAAAATGCAGTAGTATTTCTCTAAAATCTAAGAAATACTCAAAACAATGCTCAAGCCTAGACATGCATTGGACACTGCTTAACTTTTCCACTCTGTCTTGTTCTTTTGCTCTTCCCGCTCACTCTGCTTCAGCCCGCTGTGCAGTTCCTAGAGGAGGCTGTTTAGTACTTAGTTCCTGCCACTCTGCTGGCTTGAGTCTTTGTTTTTAGATATTTCTTTGGTAAAATTTTCCTTTTGTTCACATTTAGGCCCAAAATTCATGCTCGATATGTAGTATTTCCTTTGTTCCCAGCTATATTAAATTATGTATTATTTTTTGATCATAGTTTTTCTACCCAATTCTCCTTTGAAACTCATCTTTTCATTCTTTTGCTTGTTCCTTATCATTGGCACAACCATAGGCTCCCTGAACCCAGTATTAGTTTGCTTTTCCTCTGCACAACTGTCTTGTAAATCACCCCTTGTGAGAGCACAGCTGGAGCTGCATTGTCCACTGTGGTGTCCAGCATACCATGAGACTACCTAAATTTAAATTTAAATTAGTTAAAAATTAAACAGATTTAAAAGCATAGTGGGGTCAGCAGCTGCCACATTTGACATTACAGGTACCACATACATAATTGAAATGATAAAAATTCTATCTAACTATGCTCTTTTGGAATAAACAGAGTTTCAGTTGCCTAGCAAATTGATGCATCATTTTATTGGCATGTAATTATTAGTACAAAAAAGAATTTTTAAAATTTTAGATTGGCAAATGAGTCCTGATATTTTTACTTTTATAGTAAGGCAAAGAGATTTTAATAGTGGAGAGCTTCAAAATTGCTACTGTTTTCGCTGGGTTCTTTGTTTATTTTTTTTTTACCAATGAATTATTGTTTTGCTATATCTTGACATTAAAGGACTTAGATTTATACATTACAAACCTTGCTCAATTCTCCCAGAGAAAATTTCTCTTTGAAGTTATTGGGAGATCCAAAAAGAAAAAGCAGATAGAAGAATTGAGCCAGAGGGCAAAATGTTATTTCTTTTCATGTATCTATAAAATGAAATAAAATATATTTGACGAATTGCAGTCTATTTGCTCTGCTTCAGAACTTGCAAGATATCTGTGTTTTTATGAAATATAGATGCCAAGGAAAACTAGAGACCCTGAAGAGGGGGTAGAAATTTTGGAAGGCAGAGTGGAGACCTTAGTAAAGAACCAAGCAAAAGCGTGAGACCCCCTGGGTGAATGTGTACTCAGTAAGTCTTAAACAAATGGGATGTGTTATAATTACGGGTGAAATATATGTGACCTCAAGAAATTTAAATATTAGTTTATTGGGAATATAACTACATTAGTTACCCCTCTGTCAATGTTTTATGGTTACATCTATGGTTACTTTATTTTTATACTTATTTTAAAATTTTCTGTCAAAGCCTCTTTGTATTTATTTTAGGCAAATCTCCAACAGTTCCAAGTCTTCGTCCGTATCTTCATCACCTTTGTTTTGTCTTCACAGAATCACATAAATAAAGATCAAAGCTCTGTGTTTCAAACGCGGTCCCTTTCCCCAAAAAGGCAGTAGAACCACCCTTGACAGAAAGGGACTCTGCTTGGATTTTATCACTGGAATCAGAGAAAGAAATAAACAGTGTTATGTCTCAGCTGCACTGATGAATGTCAAATGTGTGTATGAGGTTCAGAAAGACTCCTCACTTACCTTTCATAATCTCTGAAAGGAAGGAATCACCTCCTATGACGGGACACAGACAAAGCTACCATCATGGTGGCCCATTGCTTTCACCCTGGCCCCAGTAGGCATTGAACACACTGCCTATGTTGTGAGATAGGGAAGGAGCAAATCCTCAGCTTCTTTGGGGAGGAGAAAGTATCAGGGAAGCAGGACTGCAGGAGAAGGTAGGAGAGCACCATCACTTCTCCCCCACTTTCCCCCGTCTGCCCCCTGTGGGTTTCTGACGCTGAAGCATTGAGCACAAGATCAGGGGCTCAGCTAAGTACTGTGCTTTGCTGCCCTAATAGAGCAAAGCTCTGAGGAAGAATTGCGGCTCCTTCTCTTAGGTAAGAGGCACATTAGTCACAGATGGGAGATGCCCAAATCGGAACGTAAGAGGCAGCACTGAGTAGATTTGATCTTTTAATTAATTTTATTGGTACAGTTTAGATATAAATAATGATAAAATTCATGTTATGAGATTTGTTCATGTTCATGTTTCTCTTGAGTCTTCTTTTCTTCCCCTTTCCCTCCCCTTCCTGCAACCCCTCTTTGCCTCCTTTTCTATAAAAGCTTTGCTACCATTTTTCATTCTGTTCTCTATTTTTCCTTTTCTCTTCCTTCCTTTCTTCCTCTTCCTTCCTAGTTTTCTTCACATTGGGACATTTTCTTCCTATTTTCTAACATGAAATTTATTTAAATTTTTATCTGACTAATATTTCTCAACATCTTCTCTTTTGTTTCCTTCTTTCATGTTTCAGTAGATTAGTGAGTTCATTTCAGGACTGGCTTCATGGACAGGCAGCCCAAGAGTGTGTGCTTGGCTTTAATACTCACTGTTTCCATCTTGAAATTCTCTTAGACAAAGATCCCTCTATTGTCATTTACACTGAACCCCACTGATCATTTAGTTATTCCTGATTAATTTAACCTGTAGCAAAATTTAGTAGATTAGTTTTAAAGGGATCTTTTATTTCTCTTTGCCCAACTTCCACTTTCCATCAGGCTCGAAGGTTTATTTACACACTTCTTTAATACCTCATAAATCCTCTTTTCTCCATCCTTGATTTCATGCCTCACGTAAGTTCTCACCCGGACTGCTGTAGTCCTCTCTGTGTACTTTGTGTTCTGTTTTTGTACTTTTGCCTTTTCACTGGTATTAGTTATAAATTCAAAGCAAAAATATCATCAACACTGACACTTCTTTAAGTGGTCTTCACTCTGTGACACACTAATTTTTGTAAAATTGTTTTCCTATTCTGTATGTGTTACCTGAGTGCATTTTTTTAAAAAAATTAAAATGAAAATGATTATACAGAATTTCAGAACAAAATAATAATAAACAGTGGTTAATATGTTGAATATTGATATCTCCACAGTAGTTACTCGGGGCTGGAGTTTAGCTCAGTGGGATAAGCTTCTGTCTGGCAAGCATGAGGTCTGAAGTTTGATCCCCGGTAGCAGGGAAGGAAAAAAGTAGTTGCTCAGATAGTTCCCATATTTAACTATTTTACTATTGTATTTTACTGTTATATGGAAATTAAATCATTTTAAATATAGAGCTATTGTATTAAAGAATACTCACTAATCTTTTTTCATGCTGGTGATTGTCTTTCCCCTTTATTGGAGTCTGAATGATCCTGTTTTTAGAAAAAATGTTTTGTTGATTCATGTTTGAGTGTGTAGGGGGAAAGAGAGGCAAAAAGCATCTTGTTTTACTTATAATCCTTCTGCTTATTCTTGGAATGTTCCTCTTCCAAGACTTAGTTTTAGGGGATAGCGGGGTAATTAGAATCCAGAGATCAGATAATAATGAACCAGTGTTAGATTCCTGTGATTTCGTATCAGTAGATTTTTGACTCCTAGTTCATTCTATTCCCCCTAAAATCTTGAACTGAATGACTGTGTTGGAAACTAGAAGTATATAGCTGGTAGGACATAAATGTACATCTACTAAGCACTGACATTTGTTGCAGTTTTAAACACTGTTCATTTTCACTATAAACTATGTTAAGGACTTTATCTGAATTCTGGTTTTGAGCTACTAGTAGGAATGGGAAAGAAAGCTTTCTATAGCAGTTAAGGTAACTGATTTTGAAGTTAAGCTGAATTCAGATGGTGCCAATTCTTTTCTCTAACATATGTCCCCTGAGTTCTAAACCACAGTTTTCTTATGTATAGCACCAAATTTTATTGCTTAAATCATATAGTTGTTCACAGAATAAAAGAATTACTGGAAAATGGAAAGCACTTTAGAAATGATTGTGGATTATGTTGTAGCTTACGTTCCATTTATCGTAATACGGATTCAGTGTGCAGGCAGATTTTGATCATCCTATCATTATAACTGATGGTGGTCTAGAAAACTGAAATAACTTTAACCACATCAAGTTGTAGTTATAAACTGTGGACACTGCTGCCTTTCCTTCTAGCACATCATATTGCTTGATACAGGAGTCGGAAAAGCTGAAGCTCTTCATGCATCTGAGTAGTAAATAATCTAGCTGAGAATTTCATGTATGTGTGTATCTACTGTTGTGCAATAATACATGAATTAAAATTTATGTCATTAGAGCTGTGCCAACAATATCATGACAGATCTGTCTCAAAAGCTTCTACTTTATACCCAAACCTGTTGATATTGTTTGGGGTTTATGTAATTCCCAGTATTTGTTTAAGTTATTGCTATAGTCTTTTCAATGTGTATTTTATAAACTCAGCTTTCCTACTTCTCAAAGTTATAACATTTTGGGATATAACAGCAATTCAAGTTTTTGCTTGAATGTGCATTTCAATACCATTAACCTCAAAATGTGAAAGTTTAATGAATTGACTTTAATGGTTCCTTTACCTCCTTAGATGTTTTCTTTATTTTAATTAGTGTACTGTTCTATGTGTTGAACTGCATGGAAAAGTTCACAGCATGGATGCCTATCCTCTCCTAATTACTACATAGTGAACAAGGTCTAACAATGCAGTTTTAGGGTTTACACAGTACAATTAGTAACTATCACCATCTTTCATGAGGCAGAAATTTTAAAGCTTCCCGAATCCCTGGCAATATGCACAGTTAAGGTATTTTATTTTTATGACACATATAAGCACACATGTATTCATGTATTCGCAGGTATGTAAATATATACTGATTGGAGAATAAAACACTAATGAGTTATTTATCTGACGGAAGTTACATTTCAAATTTAATATATTCTGTCAAATGCATTGAACATTTATGGATCATCTGCCCATCTTTCTGGTCTGGAGTTGTAACAATATATTCACATTGGTCACAATTAAAATTCTCTAAAAAAAAGACTTACATTCATGCCTTGTATTTCATAGATAATGCATGTATTTTCCAATGTAAATCCATACCCATTCAGAAAATTTTTTAAAAAGTACTTTTACATTTTGATGTTTCACAAAACTAGTTGAGAAATGAATCTAACAAATGAAAGTTAGAAATGAGGGACAACCCCACTTGCAAACACAAGAATTTGTCATACAAAATGATTAAATTTTGTGCTTTTCTAAAAATAGTTCCATGAGATTAGCCATTCTTTATTCTTTCTTTATTCTTCTCTATACTTGATTTCTCTACCATATTATTTTGAAAAAAATTGTCTTTTTGCATAAAAGACATACAATTCCATTGAAAATTGTATTTATGTGACATCTGTATCCAAATTTTTTCATATATTTGCATAAATCAAAATATTTTACTTAATTTATATCAAAGAAATATTCTCATACTTTTACAATTGCTCTTCTATCAAGTTAGTATTCTTTTATAAATTGAATAGATCTATTGTACAGTATGAAGACTACAATTAATAACAATGTATTGTATATTTTAAATTTCTGAGAGATTTTAAATATCCTCAGCAAAAATAAATTTGTCTTACTTAAACCACATTTTCATATTTTAAATTTATGTTTATTCTTATTAACAGACAATTATTTTTAGATGGTGTAGACAAAGGACACTAAAAAGATACATTTCTGTCTGGTATTTGCAATTTAAGTTATCAAAAGAACAGACAAGTATAAAGGTACATTATAACACAAAGTTAACATCAAGTCATGGCGAGAGAAGGAAATAAAAAGGTGATTTTAATGAATATGCCAATGATTTGAGAGGGGTGCAAAAATGAATAGGTTAGTTGTATTTCTCAAAGGGGAAAAGCCAAATGTAGACTTAGAAGAAACATTTAAATTTTAAACGGAAGGTTATGGGGAGCTAGTGAAAGATCTAAGGGAGTAATAATATGCTTGAGTAAAATAGAAATGTTCTGTATGTTGGCAAATCCTAATCATTTCTTGCTGTGATAATTAATCAGACAGCTAAACACTAGCCACTCACCTGCTTCAAAACATAAAATTTTACTTTATGTGCAAAACAAATTACTCTTTCATGTGCACATTAAAAATATATACAAACTCTCACTGGGAATGGGAGAGATGTTCAATAGCTGCTTTTGTGGAAATAATTATTATTAATTTAAAATTAGCGTACTCTAGACAGACCGTCGCATTCCTGCTTCATCTAAACACAGCCACGTGAGGAGCAGAGGCTGTCAGTGTGTTGCGGAGGCTTTCCCACTGTTTCCGACAGCTGCTTAAACCATGAACATTTCAATCCTATTAATTCAACATGAAAAAATCATTAGCATTGTACTGAGGTGCGGGAACCAGCTCACTCCTGCTTGGTTGATCGCTCACGTCAAATTAGAAAACCTCTTGCTCAGGAGCAATTTACCATTCCTTGAATAAAACATATTATTCTGATCACATTTTGAGATGATGCTCTTCTTGTTTGTGTTAGCAGCCCTGGAGAATTAAACTCCAGAATGAAATTGCATGTCAGGTTTTGAGAGGGAAGGCTTTGCTATCATTCATTAACCTCATCAACAACATTGAATCCTTTAATTGCTGAAAATGTTTTAGTCTAGCTCTTGCTCACAACAATCTTATAAATTTGGTACTATTATTCCCCTTTCCCAGATAAAGAAACTGAGATATAAAATAAAATTTCCTAAATTCATATAGTTAATAAGTCATAGAATTGAAATTGAAATTGAAATTAGAATCTAGGTCACTTGACTTTGGAACATGTGGCCATTTCATATAGATCAATGTCCAAATACAAAATAAAACAAAAAAAATTGAAAAGAATCCGCAAACTTTTCTCTCTGAGATATTTACAAGCAATCTCATTTTATTCCTGGAGGTGAAGAACTAGCTAGTAAATGCCAGAGCTAATATAAATTTGAGACATCAGATTTATGAAAGTCAATACACAGGGTCCAACGGGGACTCGAAGCCGTATTTCCTTTCAGCGGAGGACTCTGTCCATATTTACTGTGTAAGAATAACATATTGAGCACAGTGCGGTTTTCTTACATCTGAATTTCTTTTTAATATAAAAACAGGATGGAGGGATAATAGAATACATATTGGGCACACTATACAACATTGCTCAACACGCAAAGTGAAACAATGGATCATTGAATTTATCTTAATTAAGCAAGTACTATAGAGTGTCCTGTGGCTACAATCGGTGTGTTGAATATTAGAAAGCCAAGTACACTGTTTAGTATAAGAGGTTAGTTGCATGGATTTAATTTAGCTTTTTTTTTTAAAGCAACTTATTGGTGGCCCTGATAACTATTTTCTTCAAAATCTTGCTTTAGTGTGCATCAGCATAGTCTGAGTTCTAGGATCCAGGTATTAACTGTTACATAAATGAAAGAACAACTTTAGCTATGTCAGCTGTGTTTATTCTTCACAGAGACATAATCTTTTTCTAGGATGTATTCATTGAATAGGATGAAAAAAACAAGTATATCTCCCAAACGCTGATTGTCCTTAAAGACTGATTTATAGTTTTGAAGCTGGGAGACAAAGGTGAGAAATTCATTTTGCAAATACAGGACTCTCTACTTCTGGTCATTGAGCTGGGAGAGAATTTCAACTTACATATGAATAATAGCAATAAACTTTTTGATACCTTATAGCTATTTATGCACGCATGGCTTTTCTCACGTATCTTTTCCATTTGTATCTTTTTAAAAATATGTCCTGTGTACGTACATGTGAACCTTTCTCTTTTCCAAGTAGGTTTAAGTCATTTAAAAACAACTTATAATTAAATTCTACCTTCTGACCTCAGTTGCTTTCTGTTGATACTTTCATAGAAGTTTTATTATTACTTTTAAAGTTATTTCTTTCTAATGCAATTTTTCATGTTTATTTGATAAAAACTGTCCGTGCTATTTTATACAATGCACTATTTTGAAATACTTATGTATAAGATGAGATATGGGTTAGTCAAAGTAATATATACATTACTTGACATAATTTTTAGGGTGAACTTACATACTATGCTCTCTTTCAGCAATTTTTATCATACAATATATTCTTATTAACTATATCCACTATGTTGTATCATAGATATCCAGAGTTTATTCCTCCTGTTGAAATTTTGTATCCTTTAAACTATCTCTTCTCAAAGTTTAATTCAATAAAAGTTAAAAAAAATATTAAGTTTAAGGTAATGAAGTGAAACATAATAAAATAGCATTTATTGAATTATTTAATTTCATGTGATTGCTTGATAGCTTTTGCAACCTTCTGTGTGTTTTTTTCTTCTTTTTTGTTTGCCTGTATCTTTGTTTGTTTGTTTATTAGAGACTGAAATTAAGTCCTACATTCCTATTCCTTTCCATATTTTTTTAAATTTTGAAACAAGACCCACTAAGTCGCTAAGTTGCCCAGACCGGCCTCAGCCCTTCCAGGCTATTCCTCGTTGTCTCAGTGCTGGGATTTCACGTGGGCACCACCGCTCTCCGCTCCTGCAGTCTTGTCATTTTGGAAACAGGAAACAAACTCAGTGCCTTGGAGTTTAGTAACAGGTGTTGTACCACTGAGCTATGTCCCTGGGTATTTTTCAGAGATTCTACTGCACCGCCATTGTTGCCGGCTAGCATGAGTTCTTACCTTTAGCAACAATAGAATTCAAAATGAAGCACAAATTTATAGGAAAAAGCTTGCATTAAGAAATAAGAGAAAATGGTGTGTGGCTTTAGTCTGAGGCATTGACAATGATCAAATTGACCCTGAACCAAAGAGAGAAAGAAAAAAAGTAGAAAAGTGTTCCAGCCTGAGGGTGGAGCGGGGGATACTCTGATCCAGGGAATCAGACTGACCCACCGGCAAAAGGCGTGGGGCAGATTGTAAGTATTCCTGCCATGGGCTCCGGTTGATCATTATCTAAGTCCTGGCATCCTAACTCTGTCTTAAGGATTGGCTCTGCTCCCATGAAATGATTGTTTGTGATGGTTAAAATCATGGTTTTTTCTGAAAACCAAGTGATCACAGATATAGAATAAGAGCTACAGATTTCTGGGCCAAGTGCAATGTCTTTGAAAATCTCTTGTCTCACTATGTACATTCTTGAAGGGAAATGTGATTGTGTAAATTCAGCCACCCTGGTTCCTCTCACTTAGTATAACTTCTTCAAATATAACCTTGGTCATTCTCATGTGCCATTTTCCTAAACACAACTAGTGATCCTACGACCGTAAGTTGTACAACAGTCTAAGGCAGGATTTAAATGGTGTAATTAGACATGAAATCTGGAGAATCCGTGAACTTCTGAAATCAGTTTCAAAGATGAATTCTGCTCAGCGTTTGAAACATAACACTTAGGACTGTGAATTAGATTTTGAAATAGATTTATAAGAAAGAAAGAATCAAGAATCACCAGTTTCCCAACCCTCTGGGGCTACATAGTAAGTCCAAGAGCAGCTCACTACGTGGCATAACAAGACCTCCTCAGCGAAAAAAAAAAGGACAATTTTGTGAAGACTAAATTTATCCATCTTGAATCACAATAGTTGATTCAGAGTAGAAAAACAGATAAAGCCCAGCTAAAAACCTAAATGATTTTAAGGTGATAAAAATAAATAAGAGAAGAAAATACGTTTTCACTTCTCGATGCAGTTTACCTAAATAATTATTTTTTGACGAATGAGGCAAATAAAAATGGCCACAACTTTTGATTTTAAAAAATACTTTGTTAAAATTATTGAATAGGTGGCAAGGATTTAGCTCAGTGGTTCTAACACTTGCCTGCTAAGTGTGAGGTCTTGAATTCGATCCCTGATACCAAAAACAAAACAAAAAATTAAAAACAAATTATTCAATAGATTTCTCTCTCGCTCACTCTCTGTCTCTGTCTCTCTCTCCCTCTTTTGCTTATTTTTATTATGTAAGGTACTGTCTACTCCAAAATCAAACAAAAAATATACAGATTCCAATTCTTCTTTTCCTTTTTTCTCATGAATTTACATTCTCTATTGCCTTAGAAGTTTGGTGAATGACCCTAAAATGTCATCAGACAGAGAAGGTAGACGCTCAAATCAAGGGAGAATATATGGGAGATTGAATCAGTAATTATGTATTTATGAAGATGGCTAGTTTTCCCATGACAGATTAGATCCAGATAGGTTAAAGAAAGTACGTGTTCCAAAAGTGGAAATTCCATGAATGCGAACTGAAATGAGACACTTTAAAGCACCTACAGATAAAAAGGACAAAATGAATTATTTGTAGGTATTATGCAATTCATGCTTGAACACTTTGAAAATTGTTGTAGTGACCATTTTTTAATCTCTGAGCATGTATTTGGACTACTCAATATATTTTACATTGTAAACATTTTTTAAGAGAGACTCATTATTTGTGAGGAACGATACCAGCATAGCAAAGCACAAAATGAGACTGGGTGCTTTAGACAAGAGAATTTTATTTTGCCACAGTCTTGAGGCTAGGAATCAAAGATCAAGGCATGTGTGTCTGGTTTCTCCCAACGCCTTTCTCTCAGCTTAGACCCATGTGGTCACTCACTGTGCCTGAGCGTCCTTGATATTTCTCTCTGTGTCACGTTATTTCTTCTCCTAAAGATAACATAGATTCTACTCCAAATTTAGGGTATCATTTTAACTTAAAATCTGTGTAAAGACCCTGTATTCAAATATAGTCACATTCTGAAGTAAAAAACATTGAGATCCAATAGTAAATATATTAAACTGTTGTCATGTGATATATTTAATTAATAATATGACTATATGAATCATGAATATATGAACCAAAATGTTAAAATATTCAACTCTCTTTAACTATAATGTACCATATATGTACAAAATATAACACATATACATATTTCTCATTTTAATATATAATTTTAATACATAATTTCTCATTTTATCTTTAAAAGTACTTTAAAAGCAAGTACTTTAAAAGTGCTTTAAAAGCATGGCAAATTAACACTAAATTTACACATCAACAAATATCAAATTTAATCTCTTGAAATTCCACCTCTAAACATACTGTTTTTTCAACCACAAATTCCATGATAACCAGAACATATCTATATATAGCTATACTAAATGACTTGTGATTGCATTAAATCATCTTTGCCTAAACTTTACATCTGTATATGTATATATGGTAATATGCATATCTAAATGTTTGTAAATATATGTGCTATGGTATATTCGTGCATTTGTGCACAAAAGTATCATCGATCTTTAGTCTATGACACATTCTGAGATATTTTCTTCATATGATTTATTAATTTGAAACTTTTCCATATTCTAATAGAATGAGGTTTACTTGCACATGATTTTAAAGTGTTTCATAGTTAAATTTTGTGCTAAATTTTCGAGCATCTTGGCAGCATTTTGTGTCAAATGAAGGTAATGGAATAGGCCGGAGATTTCTGAAATGCTCTAATTAACTTATACTCATTTGAAACTTCAAGAAGTCAATAGCACAATCTGTTGTAGATATATTGTGCCATGAACAACTGTCTGACATTCTGGGTTCCCAAGGAGTGCCTGGTACTGCATTCATCAGAATACGCAAGCTATTCTTCGTATTTTAGTTAATCACGTTAATCAAAATTTACATACAATTCTGGTCTTGAGATATTTCAGCATTAATCAAAGCAGCCTTAAAATGGGATCAGGGGCTGTGTTAACGAACAGAGACTGCATCTGGTAGTTGTTCAGAGCATAAGATTTGTAATGGAGGGCCTGGGGATTTAGGTCAGCTGCATAAGTGCCTGCCTTGTGCGCAGTCGTGAGTTCGATACCTAGCACCCCCCCCCAAAAAAAAAGATTTGTAATGGAGCTAATTTTGAATTTTGGCTTTACTACACAGAAAGTGCTAAATTGTAGAGAGGCTACTTATTTTTCTTCCTCTTTGGAAATAGACATAACATGTTTTTCATAATCTGATATGATAAAGCAAGAATATGATACAGGTAGAGTAATTAGCATATAGCTAACATTCATTGTATAGAACTTCAGGTATTTCTTTTACCAGATATATGTTTCAGTTGTACTTCAAAATATTGCAACTATGCTGAGGTCCATATCAATTAATTTTGCTATCTGGAATAGAAAAATAGTGTGCTGAATGATTGGCAGTTATCTACAATTAATTAAACTGCAAAATCTGTGGGTATTGTTCCCAAGGCTGCCTTCAGTTGACACATAACCACTCTTAAGTACAATAATTCACTAGAAGGGTTTGAAAAGCTCAATGAACATTGTGATTATATTTATTATAATGCAAGGGCACATACTGAATCCACCAAATAAATATATATGAACATGAATTAAAGTGTTTCTTTTTATGAACATTTCCAAAATACAATTTCCAGTAGCTGATATTGATACTATAAAAATAATACAAGTTAGATTAACAACATTATAATTTGTAGAGTGTTAATGTTTTTAAAAGGCTGCTTTTAAAACTACATACAACTACCTCCTTCTATATATAAACTACTTTCTATATATATAACATAATTAATTTTAAAACTCCCATCTGCTTATAAAAGTTAAAACACTATACAACTGCACAGATTTTCTGGAGGAATTTATAGAGATCTGTTTAGAGAATTAATTTGTAGCATGTGAGCAGATATCCAATAATTTAGGGAAGGAATTCTTGGCACCAGATTTATACTGTGTATGTTTTCAATTACTGCATTAATAAACTTATCCATCAAATATGATTAGTGTTTTGGAAGGTGATCTAAATAATTAACTAGAGGTGATTGAGTAGCACTTTCAGAATTTAAAAATAGGAAAGGAGTAATTTGTGTTTATACCTACTAGAAGTGTAAGGGGAAGTCACACATTTATATCTTATTGATGTCATAGTTAAAAGGACAATGCAAAAAATAAAAATATCCTGAAGAGAATAATTATGTAAATGACAACACTTCCTGATGACCAGGTTTATAAAATTAACTATAGAGGATATATTTTTATTATAAAGAGAAAAATAACAATAAAAGAGTTTAAAGCAAGTTAGTAGGAGAGTTACAATAATTAATACATTGTGTATTGTTGTCTTCATAGTAGTTATTCAGAGTATAAGATATAGGCATGATATCCTGTCCAAAAAACATTAGCACAAACTTTTCTTTGCAATGAACTAAGAGAAACTAGCTGTATAGTTATCATAATACCTTGTGTATAAATATATTATTTTCTTTTCTGTTTCTTCCTTTATCCTTTCCCCCATCACAGTTTGCCTTTTCTTTTGAATAGTTTCTTCCCAATTCACAATATCTATTGTACATTTTGGATCTTATTTACTTGTTCAGTTTCTCACACTAGTGAGACAATCTGGTGTTTACACATATGGATCTGATTTATTTAACTTATGTGTATGGTCTTGAGTTGCATCCATTTACTTACAAAATCTCCAGTTGATCTCTCTTTCTGCTTGAGTAGTACTCCATTATATAAAAAACCACATATTTTTATTCATTTCTCAGTTGATGGGCATTTGTATTGTTTCCGGGATTTAACTATTACAATTTATGCTGCTATAAAAATGGATGCACACATATCTTAGAGGTATGATATTTTTAATTGTTCTGGGAAGATCCGAAAGGAAAATATCCAGGACAAATGGCTATTTCTAGTTTTTTAAAGAAATCTCCATACTGAATGTCACAATGGTTATACTACTTTACACTCCCACCAACAGTAGAGAAGAGTTCCTTTTCCCTACAATCCCACTAGAATTTTTTATTGCTTAATTTTTTGATGTAGAGCATTTTTAAGGTACGACTCAAAATTAGCAAACCATGTCTCAGATGTACATAGCCATTGTAGTTTACTTTGCAGCCCACAATGCTATATTTGTTTTCTCAATAGCATTAACAAACATCTGTAACTGCAAAAATTTAATTTAATAAAATATATCAACACACATACATAAATTGTAAGTTTCCATTTAAATAACATAGATGGGTACATCTCACTTCTCCAGAGGAATGCATTCAATATAAGATATATTATATATCCCTTGCGATTATGTAAGGGGTTTATTAGGTAGGCTTGCAGGATCAGAAGCAAAAGAATCCCAGTGATAATTTGCAGAATCAGAAGCAGAAGAATCACTGTGGCTATAGTTCAGTGGCACAGCACCTTCCTGGCAAGCATAACGTCCTGAGTTTGATTTCTGGTATCAAAATAAAATAAAACAAAATAAGGAAGGAGGAGGAGAAGGAGGAGGAGGAAGAGGAGAAGGAGGAGGAGAAGAAAGAAAAAGAAGATGAGAAGGTGAAGAAGATGAAGATGCAGATGCAGAAGATGATGATGAAGAAGAAGAAGAAGAAGAAGAAGAAGAAGAAGAAGAAGAAGAAGAAGAAGAAGAAGAAGAAGAAGAAGAAGAAAGGAGAAGGAGAAGGAGAAGGAGAAGGAGAAGGAGAAGGAGAAGGAGAAGGAGAAGGAGAAGGAGAAGGAGAAGGAGAAGAACTCACAGTGGCCTTATGCATGCCAGTGAGCTGAAGGACCAGGAACACTGGCTGCAGATCTGGAAACTTACTGACATACTTGTACCAGGCTGAAGAATACATGTTGAGAGACTGAAGAAATTGAAGACAGACACCCAAATGCAATGGCAAAGAACTTTGTGAAAAGGAAAACACTTCTCTCTTCTTTCGTGTACCACTCTGTCTAAGCGTCAGGACTATTGGTTGATGCCACCCGTTTCTGAGTTGCAGATTCCCCCTTGGTTTGCTGGCTGACATGCCAACCATCCACATACACACCCCAAATTGTGTTAATCTGCTAGGTTATTCATAATGAATCAAGTCATATCACAATGTGTGTCTAAGTTTGTGTGAAGTCAGCAGCAAGAATTAAGTAAATAAATACATGCAATTTGCACCTCTAATAAAATGGAGATACCAGTTTTCAAATAAGCCTACCATAAGTTCAATGACTCAGTTCTGTATTAATGATTATGGAGACATAGGCAATTTACAATCAATACAATCAATTCTTATTCTAGTAAGAAAATAAAGCAATGAAAGCATTTAGTAGGAATTTAGGATTTGAAAATTTGGCTTTAATAAGACCCTAGAAAATAAATTTTAACAAATTAAATAGTTATCTTTTGGCATGATATTTAAATTTTTCTTCTAATTCTAATAGAAGTAAAAATTGAATTACTTTAGATTATTTTCCAAAGTTAATGAATTCTATATGCACAAATATAGATATATTTAAGGAAGTTATGTACAGGTGTTATGTTTTATAATATCACAAGTAAGAGTGTGTTGTCTTTTTAATAAAAATTATTGCCTAAATAAATTAATCAAGCAAAATTTAAAAATGCATTTTATTATGAAGTTAAAAAAATTTTGATATAATGATGAAAGACATAAGAAAACTTTTTTTCAAATTTCAGTTTTTTAAAGCAGTATACTATTACTTATAGTGTTCCATATATGCCAATTTTCTTATTGTCCACAGAAAGCAACAAAGCAAAATGAAACATTTTAGGAACTATAGCAGACTCTATTTAAAACAATACAATGCATGTAATTTGGTTTAATATTGATACAAAATATTTAAGATTATGTTAAAGAAAAGTGTGGAAGAGAAGTATGTTGAAAATATGACATGTAACTTAATATTATGATAATTCTAGGTTTGATTTGAAGTATGGAATTTATAATATATCATCTTTGACTTACTTTGGGTCTTACTGCTGGTAAATTATTGAAACTTGATTATTTTGTGAGACATGTTTATCTCAACTCAGTTCAAAGTGAATTTCCTTTTCCTTTTCATGCAAGAGCTCATATTGAATGTTCAGGGAGACTATAATCCATCATTTTGTGACTTAGGAAACACATTTATAAACTTTATATTCTACAGATAATTTTCATCTTTATTGTATAGGAAACACAATGCATTATTTTATTAGGCTAATGACATTATATAGTGTATCATTTGAGTATGTGATTCGAGAACTCTATAATCATCAGTAAAATAAAATAAATTCAAAGTTTAAAGGCTTAAAATAATCCTAAAAAGCCATCCCTGTTTTCGCTAGGGCATATTCAGACACAAATTCAATACAAACTGTCTGCCTTGAATAAAAATCCTATATATAACCATGATGCTTGAACTAAAGAAATTCTCTAAGTTTCTTTAGCAGGTTATTTTAGTATCTCAACCTTCCTGTTGAAAATAAGTGAACCTCTAATCAAAGTTTATGTGTCTGACGGCTGCCATCGCCTTTTCCATAGTCTTGAGAAAACCTGTCACTGTCTTTGAATGAGTCTTTTCTAAACTTAATGATTTTTTTAAATTAAAATTTAACCATTTCTCCATAGTGTTACATCCATCCATTCATTCTTCCAACAAATAAATACAGTATGCCCCCATCTCAGTCCCTATGGGATGAAGAATATACAACACTGCGTAATACAGACATATATTCCCACCCTCATGAAACATAAATGTTGGTAACCACAAAACTATAAAAGTGTGACTGTGATGACCACTTTCTGATGCCCTGGAAGGTTATTTAAAGAAATCCAGCCCCAAGAAAAGGCAGGTGAGTATTTCTCTGAAAAATGATGCACATGGTCACTTTTTCTAAAAGAAGATGCTTTTCCTAAAGGAAAAGTAAAATGCTTCTAGGATTGTTGAAGAAAATTTCTAATAGAAGCCTTATAGTATATATTATAAATAACTGATTTTCAATAAAATATTTGCAAATATGCTGTGAAAAGATAAAGACACATGTTCAATAACCACAGTATTAAAAGTAAAATTGAGAAGAACAAACAACAAAAGAGATTTAAGAACATGAAAAAATGTATGTAGAAAATATTTTCAAAAGAACTAGGTATTCAATGGTTTAAAATTTGTGCAACATACAGAACTATCTCTGTGTTGGCAGAACTGGTGGTGCACACCTGTAATCCCAGCATTCAAGAGACTGAGGCACGAGAATCACTGCAAGTCGGAAAATAGCCTGTTATAAAATGAGTGCAGGGTCACTCTAAACTACATAGTGAGACCCTGTCTCAAAAACAAACAAAAAAAAAAAGTAAAAGAGGAGAAAGATCTCTGCTGAGGAAATACAGCATAATAGAGTAGTAATAGGTTACTATAGATGGTTACGTATGTTAAAAATTTAAATGCGTGTAAAAGTGATATGATTATCATTCAGAAAACTTGTACTGAATTTGTTTTATTATTCTGCAAGCATTGTGATTTTAGGGGTGAAGATGAGTAAGATTTTATGCTTTCTGTTCTTAGCCACCCTGTAGTCTAATAGGCAAGACAGACAAGTACCGCAGTCTGATCTCCTGCAACACTTTCTAAGACCTGATAAAAAGTCCCGATCAGGACAGAGGACCATCTGTGCGTAAAAAGTCAAAACCTTCCAAGAAACTTTTCTTGGATAATTTACTTCTCAGTCCTAAACTGAATACATAGTTTACAAAAAGTATCTAGGCTGGTGATTAAAATGTATGTCAACAGATAATAAAAGGTAATTTATGGAAATTAAGTGGTGGTAATTAGGAAAATAGAAAACAGTTTAGGCAGCAACCAGATTATGGGGAAGGATAAAACTTTGGCAAAAACTAAAACTTTAGGACCAGATAAGAGAAAAACCAATGAAGTGAGTTGAGAAATAAAGAGCAGGAAAGAAAAAGATTACTACAAAGTGGTGTCAAATTTCTTTCATTGTCAAAAATCCTTATCTGCAAAGAGTGGAAAACTACCGCTGCAAAGGACAAACAAGATAAAAATATTCAATAGTAGACCACTGTAAAGAGATTTTGCTTCCAAAGTTAAATAACTATATTCATGGTTATTGGATAAAATACAAGAACAATACAAGTTCTTTTGCAAGAACAAAAATGAGAGGCTAAAATCAGGTGAATTTACATAACAATCAAGCATAGAAACTTTTACTTGTTGCTAAAATGGAGAGTAACTTGCTTACCAATCCTAAAATAACATGAGCACTTCAGAAAGATATATAACTTGGTCCCATTCTTGGTTCACTAAAAGTAGAATTATGTTCAGTGTCTTTATG
Organism: Dolichotis patagonum; assembly: GCA_004027295.1. Lineage (NCBI taxonomy): Eukaryota > Metazoa > Chordata > Mammalia > Rodentia > Caviidae > Dolichotis > Dolichotis patagonum. The sequence continues at coordinate 106,714 of PVJX010001384.1, read as the reverse complement.
GTTTTAGAGGAAATAATATTAGCGAATGATTGTACCTTTTTATTTCAGCAGATCCTCAGTCATACATGGCTGCTGGGTTACATTCCTAATTAGTCAAAAACTTGAATAGTAGTTTACTGTTAAATTAAGAATTGAACTTCAAAGAAATTTAGAATATTAAGTGGAAAGTACTGAATTTAAATTAAAAAAATTAATCGTACAATTTAAAAGTGTGAAAAATCTACTTTGAAGATTATTAAAATATAGGGACTTGTATTATTGATAATTGAAGAATAAGAGCATAATATAAAAGAAAGAGAAGGGAGGATCAAATTTCAAATCAAACATAATCTCTTGTGAAACTTAAGAGGTCTCATTAATTGACATGTCTGCATATTTCACAAACCTAACAGTGCTGAGAACATAGCTTAGCAAGCAAAAGTGACTTGGAAGCTTCAGTGCACGAAGATGATTGAGTAGAGAAGCATTAATGTCCTATATTTAAAATAATGCTGAAAAATTGGAGTTATCAAGGAGCATAAATATTAAGCTGAATTCTATGCACACTGTATAATGTAAGGGATGGTTAGCAACACAGAGATGCTTTAGGAAGGATAGGGGAAATCTGTAAATATCTAAAGGCTTATCATGGAAAATGGAAATTATATTTTTCTTTTTTTCTATTATGTTGGATGAGTAAGTATAAATTATGTTAGAGCTTATGTTAAATTAATATGAAATGAGGGAAATTATATTTGACAAACCAAATGAAATGAATTTATAGCACTTGTAACTGTAAGCCAGATTTGTACTTATTAGTGTGTTCTTTGCCACCAGGGAATTTTAGAAGTGTTTAAAAAACACAGTTCCATAAATTTCATAGTCTGTTTCTTAAATTAAATCATAAAATATGTTTCTCAATGCTGGAAACATGCTGGAAAAATAAATATTGGAGTGCACTTTATTTTGCACCTTGTTTATAATAATTTTAAAATCCACCAATATTTCTGAAAGAAAAGCAAGATGAGAGGAGGAGAATAATTTAATTTTATTACTCATATCTATATCCTTCTCTGTTTTTATCTACGTTCACAGGTACATAGTAAAATATTGCATAAAATACATTCTGTTCATTTAATTTTCCTTAAAACTCAGCATTTTATAAGAAACTCAATAAGGATTATTTTTACTACTTGTGTATTAGTTGCAGCAAATATATTCTTCATAGTTTTGTTTTTAGAGAGATAGAATTTAAAGGAAAGACAATGAATAATAGAGGATTAAATTTCATTGTTAGGCAGATGAAAAATTAAAAACACAAACTAGCCTCTTTTAAAATATTTGGAAGAGAACAACAGTTTAGAGTGAATCTCAGATGGGGAGAGTCACAGCAGGCTGCTTGTTATCACTGAAAATCTCTAAACTCTACACTGTCACATGTTCGGATGGTTACAGATGTTTAAATATCCACGTAATTCAAGGTGTGAACAAAACAAGATAAACAAGTAGACCAATAAATGTAGTAGAAGCTTCTTGTTAGAGAATATGAATCGAACGCATTTGAGGTCACCAGCAGTCTCTAAATGCAAGATCAACTGATGAATTTGATTAAGTTTTTTCTAGTCACCTTAGCTTTCCAAATATATTTTAGCACATACTGTACTCCAAGGATTCTTCTAGAAATCAGATATCAACACAAATAACACTTAATTTAGAGTATTTGACATTGAGCGAAAGAGTTCATTCAAGCTTCCTCCAGAATTTCAAGATTATTTGGAAATAGTTTTATGAATAATTTTTTTTGGTCCCAACTTGGTCTCTTATTTTTTATTTTTTTAAATTTTATTTAAAGACAAAAAAAGCAAAAACAGAAAAAAGGGTAGAAATAATACAGAATTTAAAAAAAATTAAGAAATCATTACTTGATAAATTATATATTGTCTTCTTAGAAATAGTTGTTCATGTTACAAAATTCAGGCATACAAAGTGAACAAACAGTGAGGCTGTAAACAGTTCTGTTCAGCGAGCCAACAAAAACTTGGTAATATGGTTATCAATCCAACACACTTAAACATACATGCTGTTATATCCTTTAGCACATTTTCTTTTCCTCCTTTTGCTTTTTAAGTACATTATCTGTTTAGTTATATCATGTTTCAGCTTGCTCAGTACCTTATTGATCTGTTTTGTTGTTGTTATTTCCTTTTTAATCACCTTATATAATTCTGTTGTTTTGTTTTTTGAATTTCTCATCATCCATGTCACATGGATCAGCTTTGGTGGAGTTGGGAGTTTTTGGAGGTATTTTGTTACCTTGTTTTCTCATGTTCTATTGTTTTATTTTATTCAATTTTCATTAACTTGGAGGTAGTAATATACAACAAAACAGGATGGAATAAAGCCAATTGAGACAGTATAGTGAAATTGGCACAGAACATCAGAGCAGGTCACCAGGACAACAATAATAGGCACCATTGTATATCTCGTTATCTTCAAAATAGTTGTTCTTCTAATAGGTACGGCAAAATCAAAAAAAATACACAACATTATAAAACACATCAAAACAGAATATTGAATACAGCAACACCATTAATCAGGACAAAGCAAAATGGCGATAAAAATATCTGCCTTCAGAGATAGTAGAAGGAAACTTCCCCCACTTGCTGTACCACATATGGTCACCTCCCAAGAGATACCCAGATCCCTGGATCCCGATTGTTAGCGGGGGTGTGTGTGGGGGGCGGATATAGTATGTTTGATTCTAAGCCCGCGCCTGGGTAGGCAGCAGGCTGGTTACTGGTTGGCTCAGTGCCTCAAGTCCCAACATGGCGCAGATCTCAGGAAACGCTGTTACTTCTTGTTTCCCCGCCCTGCGGTGGCCGCGGCTTGCCAGACCACAGTCACTTACCAGGGCGGCAGGCTTGTTACTCTTTATGAATAATTGACACAGATGTACCACCAAAGCCTTAGACATCTAACTTTCCTAGAGATGGGAATATTTATCTGAAGACAGGAGAGACATTGCAATTTGGTTGGTTTAACTCTAGGGATCTGAAAAGCCTAAATTCTTGCATCTTTTAACACTCATGTTATGCTAGTAACAAAACATTCATTAGTTAGTAGACAATTTGCTGGAAGAGAAGATTTTGAATGTTTGCAGCCTAAGGCAATGATAAATGTCTGAGGTTACGTATATTTCAATTATCTTGATTTGATGATAACACACTGTGTACAAGCATTGAAATGCCAACTGTATCACACAAGGATATGCAATTACTATGTGTGATTTAATAGTAAAACTATACAGGTACATTAAATAAAGCCCCCTAAAAGATTTACTTTCTTCTTTTTATTGCTCTGTGTTTGTATGTGTCTTTTATCACCTAATGACTTTTTTTAAAACATTTTTTCTTCACATCCTGTAACTTTTCACTAATGTGTGTGTGAATATTCCTTTATCTGCCACTCTGCTTCTTTCTTATTACAACTCTGACTCTATTTCCTGAATTCCCACAAAACATCTTTTTACCTTCAAGTCTAGTTTCAATTTATATGATCTTGTTATGGTGGCTATTTCAAATATTAATCAAAGAAAACCCAATCCTTAATCTTCTTCCTATGCTGCTGTACTTATTCTTTCTCCCTTTTCCTTTGTCAGAAAATTTGTGAAACATGAGAAAATATTAAAAAACATAAAGATTAACAGCTATCCTCTCCTACTCAATGATATGCAGTATTTCTGATTCTCATTATGTTCATTTTTTGCTACCCTCAAGTTTGTAGAAAAATAACAATAATGGAAATAATATTTATTAACACATATGTAGATTCACTTTTTCAGAGAAATATAATTGATTTTTTTCCTTAGATAGTGCTGTCCTGTTGAGATGGGAAAATAACTCTCAGATATGTCCAGTTCTTGTTCTCCCAACATCAAGGGATGAAGTTGCAAACTAAAGGAGAAAGCTAGTAGAGTTTTAGTAGAAATAAAGACAAGAAGAATAGATTCTGGCTTTATAGGAGGGATCCTGACTAGGTGGCAGGACAATTGTCAGCCGTACTTTATACAGCAAATTCCCAACATGGGTCAAACTAAAATCAGTCTGTAAGATTGCAAGTCTATTCCTTTATAAGCATAGCTGATAGTGACTGAACAGGGACACAAGACTCAAAGCAAAGGTAAATGCAAAGAACAGAGGTGCTCCTGGAGAAGGGAGGGAGTATGGGTCCACATGTTCTGTTGTCACCTACCTATGTGTACGATGCCTAATTCAAGCTCACGGGACAAGTTGGTGCTCATTAGAGGATAGTCTCAACCTGCTGTGTATCTCCAGGGAGGCTTGTAGGAGTAGCTGTTACATCTCCTTTTGGAGGTCTGGCTCCCTTTAGATTCACCCCCAGCCATAATTTCAATGTCTTCATCTTTTGTGTTGACTTCTTTGAGGACCCAATTCCCCTCCGACTGCATACTAATTTCTGTTTAACTTAGCTGACTATAATTCTATGTTAATTTGTAAATTCATTATCTGTCTCTGCCTTTTTATTGTCCTTTAAGCTAGGTGAAATATTATTGGTTGCCTCATTGATTAATTTAAATTCATATGAATTTTGGACAAGTGTTCGTGTTATATAATCTTATGAGAGTTATGATTGTATTCTCTCTTAAAGTCATCCTTTCAAAGAAAGCACTCTATCCTAACTCACTGCCAAACTATTAAAAATGTAATTCCAACATGATCAAATAGCTGCGGCTATGAGGTAACTGAAGGAAAGAGAGTGTCAGAGACTAGATCATGTAGGACCTTGTTGAAAGTTTAAATCTTTGACTTGTATTCAGTTTTAGAAGGCATGTGAAGAAGTGCCAAACTGACAAACTGAGAATATCATTCTAGCTGTGACTCTGACAGGAAACAGGTCAGAGGTAGAACAAGAGACTCGATTAAAAGGTTATTACAATAATTGAGATAAAAGGTGATGATAACTTAGACCATCAACCAAGTAGATAATAGCAAATTAGGATAATTAAATCAGATTCTTCATGTCTTTTGAAAGTTGAGCCAACAGAAATAAATATGAAAGTAATAAATGTGAGAGAAACAATAATTATCAGGATACCTGTCCCAAACACTGGAATGGGGGAGCATTTAAGTAGTGGGGGGGATATGTGCAAACTTCTTTGCATGTATTTGTCTTTTGAACCAGTTTCAATATCTAACTAGTTATCTCATTGATTAATTAGAATTCAAATGAACATTTGACAAGGATTCTATTAAATTTCTGTGTATGAAGATTTCAAAAGTCACCTACTGTGGTTTATATCTAAAATATCCCTTCAAAACTTCATATGCTCAGAGGTGGAGCTTGTCAGAGGTGACTGGCTCATAGGTATGTGGTGCCGCGTCAAGGTGCTGTGATGCTGGACTAGCCCACGGATGGGTTTATAGATGAGCATGATGTCGAGAAGTAAAGCCTGCTGGGAGGAGGTGCGTCACAATGGGTGCAACCTGAATACACCTCCTACTCTCCTGCCTGGAATGCTCCTTCCTTCCTGTCTGCCCTGCGTTGAGCTGTTCCTTCTCTGCCCTGCTTATCTGTTATGCTGCTCTGCCTTTGAGTCAACCAACCATGGACTCAAACTTCTACAGACTATGAACTAAAATAAAGCTTTGCTCATTTAACTTGTGGGTATTCTGTCACAGTTTTGAGAAAATGACAAAGACAACACCCTCCCAGAAAAGAATGCCAGGCTAGATGAAGAATCATTAGCATTTATATGATATTTATGTCCCAAGCTATTGCTGAAATATACAAACATTCAAATGAAAACAAAGAAGGGCCATTAAATTAGAGTTTACTATATCAAGAAAGTCATTTATCCAAATATCACCACTTGTGTGATAACTGTTGGTCTTGACAGATATTAAGACAACCAGAGAAACAGAAAAGTCTTTTAGGCGAAATAAAAAGGCAGAGAGGGCTGACTAGAGCTTACTGATACTAGAAACCTGAGGACTAGCTGATTGAAAGTGGGAACTCTTCTATTGAATCCTCACCACTCAATATGACTGAATACAACCATTCTCTTTTTATTCAGCCTGGAATGGCAAGGTACAAAAGGTTTGCAAAAGGGTGATAAAATAAGCATTTGTTAACAAAGTTTTGACCTCTACGGGACAATTTCTGTGGAGACTGTGGTTTGTCTTCCTGGACTGTAATGCAAGTTGAAGTTGTATTGTCATATGTGGTCTCGCCTTTGTCAATTTACATCTTCAATATTTCACAACAAATAAGCCTGGGAAGGTTACTGTGAAGATTATTTTGGCCTGGAATTGAAAGGTAGAAGATTGTTTCACATGGAATTGAAGGGTAGAAGAGGGTGGAATTTGGTGACAAAATAAGCATTTGTTGTCCAAGTTCTGACCTTTATGGGGCAATTGCTTCATAGCTTGTGGTTTGGTGTCCTGGACATGCTATGTGGGCCAAAGTCGTATTGTCATATGTGGCCTGGTTTGTGTCATTTAAATCTTCAGTCTTTCACTGTAGTAAGCCTGAAGTAATCTTTTGCATATTTTTCAAAGTGCTTCTGATCCAAACTAAACTTATCTCTGGAAGGGCACAGCTCACATATATATTGTTGTTGGCTTATTTAAATAGCATGTGATACTCTGGTTTCCCTTCAGATCATATAAATCTTTCGCCTTTTAAATAGCACTTGATGTAGTTCACAATCAAATGAGTTGTGTAAAGATCTGAAGTTTTAGATTGATGGAAGATTGACCTAACTAGCAGGGAAGGTCATTTGGAAAAAGATCAAAACAATTTCTAAAGGGAAAAATAAAAATATTCTGGGCATAGTCAACATCATGGTTGATTATCTTTGCCAGTATTTCAATTTTCTGCACTTGTCTTTCTTCTCTTTCTTTCTCAGTATTATGTTATCAACCATTTATTCTCTAAATCCAATGGCCTTCTTTTAAAAAATAGCTTCCAGTTAGGGAAAGTCGCCTACTTCTCATTTTAAAGGACTCTCCTTGGCGTGAGGGTTCCTACAAGCCCTCTGGCACGATGCTACTTTTAAAACCTTCCAACTGTTGTGCAGCCTTTCAGGCTTGCTCCTCAGCTCCAGGTTTCCGGTGCTGCAGCTTTTCATTAGATTTCTGGGCATGTTGCATCATGTTGGCAACCTTCGCCTTGCCTTTATTCCTATGCCCTTCCTTTTACCCCATTCTCCTTTGCTGCTGCCTGCCTCTTTTGTTACCCAGCTTCTTTTACCATTTTGACTTGCTTCCTTGTCTTCTTTGTCTCCTTTCGTTATGATTTATGATTTTGCCTTTTCCTTCTTTTGGCCATCTGCTTCCAAGTGAACTCCTTCCCTTAAACTACAGCCAGTGCACTGACTTAACTACTTGACTTCATTTGCAAATGAATTTTTAAATCGAGCACTGAAATAACTCTCATTTGTAATTATTTTAAACACAGGAAAATCTTTTATATAACTTCTACTATTTCTCTGAATTTGTAAAAATTAATGTGCCCTTTTTGAACACTTCATTCTGAAAATTTAAATTATAAATAATTGTGCTTTTCTTTAAGGCTGATTTTTTTCCCATAAGTTATTATGTAGGGAAGTTGTTCCTTTCAGACTGCGAGGAATATTGCAACTTTTCTTTTAATAAGAGAAGAATTAGACATGAATAGAAGATCATATAATGTGAGGGGAAAAAATGAATCAGAAAAACAGAATATGTGTTATACGTATTCAGTTATAGATAATAGAATCAATACCAACTTAAATATGACCCTAATAAAATTGTGACAAAATTTTGTATGAGCCAGTGTAAGCATGCTTTACAGCACAGTGACAGAAATTACAAGTTTACAAAGGTCAGAACCAGAAGTCTTTGCTATCATCACTTTTGTTTTATTCTTTTTCATTCTTCCTATATTTCTCCCCAAAGACGAAATGGTTACTTAACTAATAATATAGTGAACACATCAGCAGACACTGAGTCAGGTGTCTCTCCTGCAGAAGGAATTTGGAGAAAATCTCCTAAACCAACTAAACCCAATTAGCAGTTATTGTGAAAGGAGCAGTGACACAGTTAAACGAGGTCTCCAGAAAACACTGTTTTCAATGCTGTCCATTTAACTTAACAACAGACATGTTTGCAATTTAGTTTTTTTCACTTATAAAGCATATTAACTGTACCTGTCACATTAAATGAGATAACTGATAACTGATATTATGGTTGCCAAAAATAAAGCATTAAATGCAGTCATGTTCTAGCATAAAATTATTGTAGATTACATTCTTACTTACTTTATGTAGAGGCTGGATGTATACTCTCACCTTTAAGTAAATAAATACTTAAATACGAAAGCAGAATTGACCACTTGATACTATGAAGCCATTCACACATGGATGACAGCATTGGCAAATAGCCAGGATTATCTGGGTCACCCTAAGTGCTGCAGAATGTCGGGAGGATATCCAGTCTTAGTGAAGTGTGTTTGGATAATGGGTGAAGATAAATGGCACCCCATAGGATGAAGCAGTAGTAGGTGTCCCTTTGGGGTCTGTGTTCATGAATTTCTCTCTGCAAAAAATGATTAGATACCACAGTAAAGTTATAAATTGGTGGTTCAAATCTTCAGAGGTTTAGGGGGAGATGAAGCTTCTAGTCCTTGAGATAGAACAGGAGCAGCTGTGCACCAGAACACTGTGGAAGGGCAGTGGGAAAGACACAGGCTTCAATATTTTTAGGATTTACTGGAGCATTTATTTACTGACGAAGTGTATATGATACTGGCTATGAGTAACGTAGCAGAGGCATGAGAGTTGCTGTCATCAGAATCAGAATGTTTTAAAAATATGAACTGCTCTTTAATTCCAAGTGTTTCTATCTGAATAGGCATAGAACATAAATTCTGTCACGCTGCATTAAATATTTTTATATATATACACACACACATATATATGAATCCAAGATCTCTTTTATAATTTAGTTAGTTATAATTTAGTTAGCTTTTCAAATGCTGTTATATTATACATTCCCATTCCTTAAGTGTTAATTGATGACACAAAACACTCTAGAAAAAAATCTTTAGTTTTAGATCAAAAAGCCCTTGTAAGATTCATTGTTCAGAGGTAAGACTTTCAACAGATGATTGGATACTGGCAGTGCAATCATCGTCAGTGAATTAATCCACTGATACATTCAGACTCAAATGTGCTATTAGGAAGGAGACCCTGACGAGAAGAGATGGGTTAGCAGGGTTGATCTCAGTACACTTTATGAGACTTGGTTTTCAGAACTCACTTCAGGAACCATAATTTTATTGCATTGTTTGGCACAGTGCATTATACCTGTTTTCAAATCAGCAGATCATCATCAGCACAGCCTGTGCAACAGCAGGATGGCTTCATAAACACTTCACTGAAAGCACTTGAAGCTTCCATGGACAAATAATTTTTATATTGAATTAATGCTAATAGTTACAAACAGAAAACATTGACAAAGTTTTGCATAAATGGCTATTTTAGCCATATCATAATGACAGGTACACAGTTCTCAAATCCAGCATAGAAAGGTGACAGTATCTACATGTACTCTAATTATTTTGATCATATCTGATAGGACAAAAATGTTCAGTACTTTTCTGTGTTTGTGTCTCTGTAAATAGACTAATTACTTATAAAGTATTTTTGACATATCAGTATGCATAAATAAGACATTTAAAACTTCTGAGAAATTGGTTTTAACAAGAATATACATTGTTCATGCATTGATACATGTGCTTTCTCAGAAAATATGATAAAGAACAGTTAAGAAGTTTCAGGTGGAAGATTTTAAGATAATCACAAAACTTTTGCTTCATTCTAAAAGGGATTTAAAGATGACTTGCCAAAATTAGGAAAATTTAAACATTGTGATTGATAAAACCCTAGTTTATTTTTATTTTTAAAGTTGCAAAATAGTATTAATAACTAGGAAACACATTGAAAAGCCCCTTAAGAAACTAAAAAAAAAAAAGCAAGGTAATTTCACAACAAAATAAGCCATAGACATATACAAAAACAGCATGCCAGATATGACAATATGGGTTCTGGAGTAGGACTAACATAGTCATAAATCTGAGCAAGTTTGGGTTTTCTGGAACCTAAAGTTTATATTGCTTGGAAGATCCTCTACAGAAATAAATGCTAGTTTTGAAAATCTCCTAACAGAATATTACCATGCAGATGCATGGCACTGGCATCTCTCCAGACTCTGGAAGAGATCTATTCAAGCAAAGAGCTTAAGCTTCTTAGCTTAAGGGCAATTCTACTATGAGGTATAGTTGATTGAATTTGTGAGCATATTGGAAAGAAGAACATTTCAATAAGTAAATGGTGAATCAGCCAAGAAATGTTATAATCAGAAGAGTTCCGAAAGTGAATCCCCATTTGAGCAGTGCCATAGAAAAGAATCATAGTAACAGATTTGATGGTACAGAAAAATAGTCTGTATTGTGAGATGAATTTATTTGCCCAATTCAGAATCTTGTCAGCGGCTGGTTCTTTATTTAAAAAATCAACATTGGGTTAATATTTTCTTGAGCTCTCTGACTCCTTTCTTCTCCATCTCCTCCCAGCAACCCTCTGTTTCAAGATAATGAATAAACAGAATAAATCAACCCCTCGGGCCCCTTCTTTACTTCTTATTTTAAATAATAAATAGGCCTTAATTACATATTTTAATTTATCTACACCTGATTATTAATTATCTTTCTGAAGGTATTTGTAGAGAACTAATACACTGACCAAGTAACCCATATTTTTGGCTCTCACCAGGCACAAACAGCTACTTTTTTGTAGGACAACTTACATTAGCAGATGTTTCACTAATTTTCCAGCGAAGAAAAATATTTGCTCTAAATTAAGAGACCATAGTTCCAATCTTGAAGGAAAGTAAAAAAGCAAAACTACCCATAAATTATACACATACTTCTTCTTAATACTTTGAACCATTTTCCTGATGTTTTCTGATAGAATCGTGTGTTATTTTAGAAATCTTATTGTACACCTTCACGGTGGTTCTGTTTCTTTCAGTGGTCTCTAAATAATTCAGATAGGAATAATTCACTATCCCTATTTTGCTTTGTGAAATATTTTAAAGGTTCCAAGTGCACTTTCATGCTAGTATGCATGAAACCAAAAGATGCTGGCAGAAACAAGAAGACTAAACATGAATGTGAAATGTAGCTTTTCTTTATTACGTCATGTCTGAAATACAGACACTAATGCACATCTACATTGATGTATTGGTTTTTATTATGTGTTTATCATTTCATTTATTTGTCTGGTTCTTATTTATTGACACCTTTATACTCTGAGGAATCAGATAATGACTAGACATTTTATTATGGAGAAGTAGACTTGTAGAAATAGATAGCAGATTACACACAGAGGCATGCGCAGTGATGAATCATATATGTTTATCATCCATACTGAAACATCTTACAATACCATGTAAATTAGAGTTAGAGTTGAAGCCCAATTATGAACTATATACAGCTTAAGAACGCTGTAAATATATGTTGACTACAAAATTATTCATTCCATTATTTTCTCATACACAAATATCTCATTATTATGTTTTTCTTATTAAGCATCTCATTTTTAAGTCATGTGTGTGAAAGCCAGGTGAGCACATAACTAATATTAATGATACACAACCAAAACTGTGAGTTGAGAAGAAGATATTGATCATTTTGACAAAATAGTTTAACACTTGGTATTTGAAAGAAAATATATTCATGATGGTAGATATTATACATAGATGAGGCTGTATAGTATATATTAATTTAGAATTTTGGCCATACAGATCTTATAAAAGTTAGATTTTAAAGGTTATCTGTGAATAGACAAACAAATAATATCAAGTGACTGATAATTTGGGCAATCTATGCATGTGTTTGTGTTTATGCTCATATGTACCAATTTTCTGTATTTCCATTTAGTTAATCTTATAAAAAATAATGTCTTCCTGATCTTGCTCTCTCCAATAACAGAAGTACTGTTTATAGGCAAGCTCAGTCAATTTTTGATGTCTGACTTACTTTCTCTGACCATGACCCTTAAATTAATGTGTTCACATTAAGGAGAGATAGCAATAATGAGTTTTTAGAATTGAAAATGATATCAATTTTTAAAAAATAATCACTGTTTCCTTGCTTTGAAAGAAAAGATGATACTACTTACTTTCTAAAGAATTTACTTAGAAGTAAAAAGGAGTCTTTTATATGATTGAAGACTTCTTACCTTAATAACTTAACAGAAGCCACATAAAATGGCAAAATGATATGTTTACTATAGCATTCAATACATATTCATTAATATAATCTCAATTTAACTGATGTGATAAAAACAGAAAGAGTATATGAATATGTAGGTAAGTCAGGTTAAAGACTTTTCATTTATTGTTAATATCAGTATTTTAATAAAAACTTAATATAATATGGACCGTGAGTTTATTCTTCATTCCTATCAAATAGATGCAATGTTTTCTTTAAAATAACATTAAAAGCCATATATGCAAAATATATAACTTATGTAATTTGGTAATTTCCTTTGACTTATAAAGCACTAGTATGCTAGCTAGATAGTCTAATATTGTAAAATATTTGTAAAATATGCAGTTCTATCATATTGAAAATAAATTATAAGATGAGATAAATTAAACTAACACATCAATAATTCCTAAGAAATAATTAGGATTCAAATAATAAGGTACAAAGTGATATTTAGCTGGACCTGCTCTGTGTCTGTGTAACACAAAGATACGATGAGATGTAAGGGCTTCAACAAGTTCTATAGATTGCATATTTAACACATACTTTACTTACCTCACTTGGTTTCATTGATATTATTAATTGGTTATAGAAGTCACACTAAAATTATACACACCGGTGAAAAAGATAGTTGAAAACAAAGAAATAAAATCCAGTTTAGTTTGAATGCTCATAGTATAACTCAAGTTAGCTTAAACGTCATTCTTAAGAGATTCAGAATTAGACCATGCATTCATTCACAAGATTTCAAATACTGTATTAAGCAGTGCAGTTTCTAAGATGGCATATATTTTGGCTTATTTCTTATTATTTGTGAAAACTCAATTTTATTTTGCTGATAGTTGACAATCAAATTTTCTCTCTTCTTTCATTAACAATAATTTACAATTAAGGAGATGGGGATATAGCTCAGTTACACAGCACCTGCGTGGCAAGCACAAGGTCTGGAGTTCGATTCCCAGAACAACAGCAACAACAGCAAAGCAAGAGATGTAGTTCAGTGTGAAAGCCCTAGATTCAGTACCAGTAATAATGATAATAATAATTTACAATTAAACAGTAATTTCAGAGCAATGTGCAGTCTGAGAATAAGAACAAAACTTGACAGAAAAAGCATTGCAAGAAGGAGAGGGAAATTGAATAAAGATTTGGATCATGCAGAGAGATCAGCTGAGCAAAAAAGAGAGATGCATTCTCCCCACTAGGCCTCTGACATCTACTTTGTTAATGGGGCAGAACAGGACTAGAGTCTTAGCAAAAGAGGGTGGGACATTGTACTCACTTATCATAGCAAACACATGGATTCAGTGAAGGCAAGAAATATTTACAAATAATGAGCCACTGCAGAGGTAATCTGAAAAATATCCAAAAATTCCAATATTGGAATTTACACGTGCTTTATAATGTGAGATAATAATGTGACTTGCTTGGAGACAAATAGAGATACTGCAAAGAACTAACTGAGAAATGGAGAGAGCAAAGAAAGAAAGTCTCAAGAGTCCCATAACCGCTAATCTGAATCTTATTTGTTTCCTAAGAGAACAAGCACTTTTATTCAGAAAATGTCAGTGGCACAAGACATAAACATTTTTTATAACACAATAAAAATAGACAATGGGTATTTTTTGCTATCTTTTGTGTTTGAAATATTTTGATAAGGTCAACATGTTTAATAGAAACTCATTCTCTTTTCAGATTATTCAGGAGTAACTAAATAATTCTTGAAAATTTCCAAAAGCAATCTCAGAAGACCTCATGTATAAAACCTTAGTGTTCCATTTAGAAACATATTAATACTGCATACTTAACACATTCACTGGAGGAGACCATAAATAAACAGATTACATTAACTGATAAAGAAATCTAGCTCAACTTAATGAGTAGTCTAAAAGAAGTATTGAATGTCATCTTTCTGGAAACACTGTTTCCAAATTATATTGAATTTAATAAGTTAAGATTGTCATTGAGGGTCTAATTTGAACATTTTGTATACAAATATATTTAATATATAGCATTCTAGTTCATATAGAAAATAACAAATAGAAGAGTACAAATTGTATGTCCTAGAATATGTAAGGTCATATTCAACCTAACATCAATAGTTGCACCGTTCTACAGTCAAAATTAACACATGGCAAAGCAACTGACTGGTCTTTGGCAGGTAAGAGCGCATAAACTAATTGAAAATATTATCCAAATCATCTCTGTCTCTAAAGCTTGTAGTGTCCATTTTTCTCTTTAAAAACAATCTTATTTAAAATTTTAATGAAACACATTTCTGCTTACAAGTTTATTAAATTTCCCTTTACTTTTATGCCATACAATATTCATTCTTATTTTTAAATGAATGATAATCTTCAGGTTTTGTGTAAACTCTTTCTGAAAAATCAAAATTCTGAATTCAGAATTGAGATTTAATAAACATTATTATAATTACCCTATCAAAGTAAGTTACCTTATGCAAAGCAAATGCATGCAATCTGGGTTTACTTTATTCATTTATTTGCATTTTCTTGAAAATTTTCAGTTCCATGTAATAATTAGCCATTTCTTACTTATATAATTACCCTTTGTGAAGTGGCAAATGTATCATGTAATTTTATATCATGTAATTTTAAGAAAAAGAATAATACCTGTATTAAAAACCAAAAAGACATATTCATGGAAATTCTAAAATACAAAAAAAAAAAAACTTTGACTTAAAATTAGTTCACAAACTCAACCTAATCATTCAAAATATTATTCCACTTTATACTTTCCTAGTAGCTTCCTAAGACAATTAAGTTAAAAATTCAGTTTCAAAGTAAAGATTTTAGTTGGATGTGGTGGCACATATCTATAACCTCAGCATTTAGGAGGCAAAGGCAGGAGGATTTCTATGAGGTAGAGGCCAGATTGGGCTACAAAGTGAGTTCAAGGTCAGCCTGAACTGTATAGCAAAACCCTGTCTCAAAAAGACATACATACATACATACATACATACATACATGTAAAAACTCTTTCAGTATTCCTTCTCTTTATTTCATGGAGGAACATAATCAAGGAGAGAAGAAGAACTTCATGATCTGGAAAGGGATTCTGCAACATTAAAACCCTGAAACTGGAGATCAGAGACATAAAGTAAAAGTAAATTTGCTATTTGAATTTGAATCAAATAACAGCAGAATGTTGCTGTCTAAAGCAGAAGCCAACAAGGGCTAAAAAAATCATGTAAAGTTTTTGCAGCAGATGTTCTAAAAAACTGGGAATAATCTTTAAATTCCAGAAAGCTCAAGGCTAAGAGTGTAATCAACTCAGATAATACTACCATAGATTTTAGGAAGGATGCGTAATTTGTGGTGAGGAATGAACATGTCACAACAATAATGGTGACTCTACTTTTCATTATTTCTGAAATTATTAACATACCAAGTGTCCACTAAACTTGAGTTCTATAAACCTCTATGTGGAAAAAAATGATAATTAGATAACTTTCTTTTTAAGTAAAAATCTACCTAAAATTTTTGCCTTTCTCACTCGGTGGTGCTCAAGGATAAGTCTGAAAGCACAGTCTCAACCCCACAGACTCCGTATGACCTTTAATAAAAGTAAGCTCCGATAGCTTGGTTACTGTTTGTCAGGTTAATCTGTTTTACAATTTTCTTCTTCCTCAATACACACAGATCTTTCTCTATAAAAAGTCAGTAAACACACTTGGAAAAAATATACAAATGTGATTTTGAATCCATGAAGCCTATGGTCTTATCAAATATACTTCAGAGTACCATGCTTTTAGCATCTATGTGTTATATTTCTATGTCATTATGTATGGATCAGGGTTATAATACAGCAATGTATATATCAAAAATTTCCTGGGCAATTCTCCATTGTTTAATAATACTCAATTTCTTGTGTGCAAAATCTACTGTATATTATGGTTTGTAAACTTGAATAGTAATGTTCCCTCTCTTAACAATTCCATGTCCTAATCCCATTTACATGGCAAATGAACTTTGAAATGATAAGAAATTATGGAACTCAAGATGGGGAGATTAGATTATCAGGGTTGGTCAAGTTTAATTTTAAGGTCCCTGAAGCTGGAAGATAAAGGGAGAAAAAGAGTGTTGGGTGGTGGCAATAGAAAACTGGCTATGGAGAGGCAACCCTGTGCCTTTCAGCAAGGAGGTAAAGTCCTGTGAGCCAACAAAAACAGGCAGCCACAGGAAAATGGAAAAAGCAAGGAAACAACTCTCACACCCTCAGTAATTTGATATCAGCTCATTGAAACCTATGGCCAACTCTTGACCTATACAAATGTTAGATAACAAAGTTTTTAAAGTGGTGAATTTGTGATCTTCACAGCAGCAATACAAATAATATATTCTACTTATATCAATGTCTCAGTAGATATTTGTTTCTAAAAGTCGAACTACTAAAGAATAAAAATAAGGAAAAGAGGCTTTAAGCGTTTCAAGTGTTTATAAAGGCTGCCCTTTGAAGAACATGCTTGGTGCAGTAAAAACTATCATAATACCAAAGAGCCTAGCCAACATGCATGTAAACTTATATACTTATTTCTTTAAAAGTTTTGTGTTGTTTAGACTTGTTGTTTTGTTTTATTTTGTTTTTTTTGTGTGTGTGTGCCCGCAATCACCCCTAGAACCTCATGCTTGTCAGGCAGGCGTGGTCCCTGAGCTATCTCCCTGGCCCATTCTTTAAATGGCTAAAGTTAAGTATTATTGTTGATGGTGCCAAGAAATACAAGCATTCTGTTTTCTTCTGAGGCTCAACAGAAAATCAAGACAATTGCTTCAAAATAGTAGTAAATAAAAGAAC
Organism: Dolichotis patagonum; assembly: GCA_004027295.1. NCBI lineage: Eukaryota > Metazoa > Chordata > Mammalia > Rodentia > Caviidae > Dolichotis > Dolichotis patagonum. The sequence continues at coordinate 89,587 of PVJX010001384.1, read as the reverse complement.
ATTTAAATGCTCCAGTAAAATGTGCAAAAAAGATCTATCTTCTCAGAAAGAATCATAGAACATTCCAGTTTCAGTCGTATATTAAGTAGAATAACATTCAGCCTAAAAGGTTCATGGGAAATGATGTAATGTATACTGTCAAATCAAGTAATAATTATTTATTTTCTTATTAAACTTGTCTTAAAGGCCTGACATATGTATTACCCAATGGGTGATTTTTAATGTCTAACTTTAAAAAAAATACAGAAAAATACACTGATATTTTAAAATCTCTGTGTGTGATAAATTGCATTATTTTAAATAAGAAGATACTTCTTTTGCTTATGGTACTTAAGTGATTCTTCTTGCTTATCTATATATTCAGGTATGCATGAATATATTGACAGAATGTCTTCATTGTAATTCTTGGTGAAAACTAACCTTAGAATATGATGAAGACATTAATATTTCTCTTTGACATCTGGTTATTATCTACTTTATCTTTCTCCTAAAATGCTTACCTCCTGTGGAGAAGACAGTTCTCAAATTTGTAACATGAGGTCCACCAAGTACACACTCCTTCTACCATCTCCTCCACTATTCCACTAAAATTTTCCTATTCTGTATGACAGCCCTTAAGTCCTTTTCCCTAAGAAAAAGTAAATTAGTACTGGATTGATTTTAGCATACTATTCCTGTGCCACAAACATGCATTTTAGCACTGATATTCATTCAAAGTTCTCAACACAACACAATATATTGACAGAAAACTTCAGTCACTAAGAGAGAGAATCGGTGTTTCTGTTTGATTGTTCATCGCTTTTGTTGATAAAACAATTTGTTAGAAGGTCACTAATCAAATCACATTGCTCTTATTTAATGTCTCTTAATTCATATGCTTACCTAGAAAATGATACTTGAAATTTAATTTGCCTTTAGAAAATATGTCTATTTTGTTGAAAAAAGTCGTATCACTTACCACAGAGTTTCTCCTGGATGGGTCAAAACTGGCAACAAAAGCACATCAGTATCTCTGCATACGCAATGATAACTCTCTTTGATACACTTGAGTTTATTATTGAGGGTAAAAACAGCATTTTAAAATAACACTGCAAAAGTATATTCTTGAATATATTTTATTTGTAAAATAAAATAATCAATTGGAGTGTCTAGTATTTTACTGTCATTCACAGTACCACAGATTGCTAGGTCTGTAAATGTAAATAATGGCACTATAGAAAATATTATGTTATTTCACAGTACATTGGGGAAAACCTCCTTCCAGGAAGTTGTGCAGTAAATCAATTGTCAAGCTCAGTTTTCTACCCGCGCAACTTGCTATGTACTGCAAATGAAAAAACCAGAAGACTGTCTTCTGGTTAAAGCTTTCAGTCTTACTTCTGATCTTGCCTGTGAACCAATGCCTTATTTAGAAATGGCATGTTTCCCAAGAGTATATGAAAATAACTACTATGACACTTAATGGGTGACATAATTACATCCCTAAAAACAAAGCCTGGAACATTTGATTCAGTGCAGAACGAATGAGTGATTCCTATCAAAATAGCAACTGGGGAGCCTGGATTTTGCTGTTGGGTACTACCTTTGAATCAAGGAATTGTTTCCCCCACACTCCACTTTTAAGCTATAAGGCCTATGTTTTAATTGCACCTTTTATTCTCCTATCACTAAAAGCAGCACACATTATTTGAGTCAGACACTTATACTGAGGCATCCATGAATGCTCAAAAGTTTTGTGTATTTCTTTCTTGAACTCTACAGCTGAATATTACCTTATCAGCTTATCTTATCACTGAGATACATCTATATATCAGTTTGTAGTTTTCCACAAGTTTCTATAATATTTTTTTCTGAACACAATACTGTGTTTGTGAAAGTTGTGCAAAAGACACATCTTTTCTCAACTATACCAAAGAAAGGGATTACTTCATATATATCAAAATTTAAAATAAGATTTAGAGGAGATTTTTAATTTAATTTGAAAATTTCATTGTAAATAATAAAGCAAAATCAAACATTACAAACAATACTACTATGAATTAGGTGGAAATTGGTATTTAGTATTTGGAATGAAAAAAAATGAGAATAATCTTCTAAAATGAGCAAAAGTGTTTGCTGCACATCAAATAGAGTATATTGAGTCCTGTAAATATTTTAAGGAAACATTGATTGGCAGTTTCATGCAAAGTGATATATTCAGAGTGAATTCAGTGTTAATTAATAGCGTGTAGATAAATTCTTGCTGAACATCCCTTTATATACGAAGATAAGCAAATGACCTGAACAGTGCGAGGAACATGTTTCTTTTCTGTTGCTACTAATTTGTCATCCTTGCAATCTTGATAATCTCTATGGGTTATTTCCACTGATGAGTTAATTAGTTCATGTTTATTATCTGAATTTAGTAAAAGAGCCTATGTAATCTCATTTATCCCTGTGTTGATCAGCATGAAGGAATAAAAATGATGAACATTTCTCTGCTGTGTAGGGTGACTTAAGTGCTAGCTAAGATAAGACAAGTTCATTTTGAATACCAGCACTAGAGGGTCTCAGGAGCTTAATCGCTGACTTTGTGTACTGCTATTGTGTCACTTAGTTTTTTTTCTTTTTTAAAGTGTTTCATCATCATTGCATCTCCTTCCCACGGTGAAATAAGAAGACAAATATTTAGATTAACCAGCCTGTGAAATTTGTTGTGTAATTTTCAATGCAACAAAATGATGAACCTGAGCCTGCCTTATATGGCAACGGCTTACTTCCTAAATCATGTTATTGTGTTATTTGTCTTATTTGAGGAAAGATAGTGTCATGCTGAGGTCTCATCAGTAGTATAGTCCATATTTTGAGGGCACTTCTCAAAGTATTTGTTGGGGGAAGAACCTCAGTTTGTTTTAACTGGAAAGATTACTCACTTTGATTTATTCTTTCTCAAAGAGTTGACCTAGCCCTCAGATTCTACGTACCATCCTGATGGCTCAGGGTGCTGACCCCACATCAGTTGCTGACTCTAACTAACACCAAGTATGGGTAGAATCCACCGGGGAGCCCGGTGACCTCCTGCACTGGTATTCCTGTCTTAATGGAAAGCACTCTTGAACATTTAACCAAGCTGACACTTTTCAAACCTTCCCATACAAATAATTAATTTCTTGCATTTTCCTGTTTCAGTTCTGATTTTCACCCCTATGTTGAATGTGATCATTATGAACAACTAAAATGTATCAATGAAATTAATTAACTAAAAACATTAGTTTTAATTTCAAAGTTTTATTGACCAAAAAATAAAATCAATGACTGCCTTTTTTTTCTTTTCCAAATGATAACTTCACAGCCATGCGTTCTCATGTGATTTTTAATATCTGAAATACTATGCGACAATTGTGTGTGTTAGAAACATAGCACATAAGACCTAATAGACCTTACTGCTTCAGGGCTATAACAGCTGGTAGTCATTAGGGTTTTGGAGGCTGTAATAGCTGCTGCATAATTGTTAATCACTTCAAATACATTTCTTGTTGCCATCCTAACAAAAACCCTGGAAATTTAGCATTTCTTTATTCTGTTATGTGAAAGAAAATGTGTGTCAAAGATTTGAAGGAACTTGCTCAAATTTGAACAATTTGGAAATAGCAAAATATAAATTTGAATCTGGGCCAGAACGTCTAAGAAAAAGTTTGAAGTCACAGTACTGAATTTATGCTATTATCTTTGTGTTCTTGTTACCTACTCTAACGTGGGTTTTTGGGAAGCTGACAATGCTAATGCCACTAAGTTTCATGGCCTTGTTTAAACTTGCAAGTTCTTAAGCGTTTGTAAGTGAAATTATTTCTTCTAAAGAATATCTTTCCCATTCTAATATATACTCAAATCTACACATTTTAGCCACTGTAGTTAATGGCTCCTCATTTACATAATATTTGCTGTCTTCGGGTCCTAAGTGTACTTTTCATTATTCCCCAACCAGAGTACTGCATTGCTTTTCATTACTTGAGCTGTGATCAACACCTGAGGAATAACTTCAGAGGAAACTGTCTGGAATCAGATGGCTATTGGGCTGAGGAAATGTGGCCATGAGACAAAGGACTTTTCCTTCAATAAAGAAAAATTAAATATATTTATGACATGTAAAATTAAGTTTTCTGTTGTTCTGTTACACTTGCAGTTATTTATACAGTTTATTGAATTAATTTCCTTTATGTTTTAATTTGTCATGCAATTTTATGCTATTTTATTTGCCTAGATTAACAGGATCTTCTTCTCTTCTATTTCTGTATTTCTCTATGTGGAGAAAGAAGAGTGACAACTACCCTTTAGATATTATCTGTCTATATAATATATTTTCACAAACAATAAACTGATTTGCTTGGAGAGTTTCAGACTATATAAGAAACAAATTTATTTATGGAAAACGTCATGCATTACTCTAATTCTCAGACAATTTCAAGCTTTTTTTAGTAAAATTGATGAGATAGACTTTATTTAGGTTTGATGGGGGATTGAGCAATTTTCTGTTTTCCCCTGGTTACCTGTATAATATAGGAGAACGTCAACATAAGCAGCAAGCATGTTGAATCAACACATAGTTAAGCTTGGAGAAATGCATTAGCATCGAAATTTGATTAATGCTGGCATACAGAACAATCTTCCCCATGTCACCTATAAATGTTATTACAATAGCAGCAGTTTATATGCTACATATTTTGCCTTTGTTTTTCATTTTAGAAAATGATGTCCTGGCAAACAAAGGTGCTATGTACAATATTCTTATGGTGTAAAATTATCCCAAGAAACCTTACTCATTTTTATGCATATAAAGGAACTGAGTTATCTCTTTCATAAGAGCTTTACAGTATACTATACATTTAACTCTTTGAAACTATTTCTAGGAAAACTATTTGAATAGAGAATACCTGCCTTATGTATAATGGGATTTTAAAAGTAAAACAAAATTTGCAAAGTAAACTAAATCTTATATTTAACCAGTCAAGAGCACAAATTAACACATACTATAAATAATGATGCGTCTAACACTAGAAATATATTTTCTATTAACATTGAAATACAGTATAATATTCAGCCAATTGAAGAAAAGCATAATTTAAGACAGTCTAAGTAGAAGAACAGCAAGCAAATTTGTTGCATTTGCATTTTCTAAAAGATCATCTAGTTAATTGTTTCAAAAGAACATGTTTCCATACAACCTATCTATCTACTGTAATGTGAGCTTGTTTTCCAGTGCTAAAAATTACATTTACCAGTTTTTTTTTCTTCCAGGATACCTTTTCTATAGTCATCTTTCTGATTTGTTATCCTACACAGTAATTTATAAATGAACTGATAATCTTTCTTGCCTCTCTTTCCAACCAATTTTTTCATTTATTTAGTTTTCTTATGTGCCAGAGGAATGCCTTATTGCTGTTTCTTTCATTTTACATTTACAAAAGGATAGACCCAACTAAATTTGCTTTTATTTAGACTCTTAATAAACCATGAATGATTTCTGTAAGTGAGAAATATTACAAAAAAAAAAAAAAAAACAGCCTTCGGTAATGTCTAGATTTACAGCACGTATCAGCTTTGCCTCAGGCATCTCAACTATCTGTCACATATATGATATCTATTTCGGCTTTAAAAGAAGCGAACACATGTTGCAAAATTTTAACGATATTGTTGTTTTACATATGTATTTTATTTTGATACCAGGAATCAAACTCAAAACCTCTCACTTGCCAGGCCAGTGCTGGGCCAGTGAGCTACGTTCCCGGCCCTTGTTTCATATATGTAATAATTTCATTCATAAGTGAACATATCAGATTTCTTTTACAAGCCTATTGTTTTATCAAGGTTGGTATCTACCCACAGTTTTGTTTCTGTATCAGTGTTACATGCCTGAATACACAAACACATATTTTGAAAAATTCACTTTTAACTTTGTATCATGACAGAATAAAGAAGCCTATCTATTGTTAAAATGAAAGCAGTCCAGACAGACATGCTTAGTTTTATCACATTTTATTCCTTATGGACTAACTCCATATCAAGGAATGAGAATGTATGGCTATAAATACTTTTCTTAATGGAATTTCTTCCCTAATTTTGACTGATATATCTGTTCCTCAGATCTATACAGACTATCTTGAGCATATAAATATTCCCTTAAACCTATCTACTTCTGTGGGTAGAAAGGTGAGTGAAGCCAAGAAAGAGTTAAAAATGATTATTTGAAGAATTAGCACAATGCTTAATCTATGCTAGAATGTAAATATTATTCATTAGGTCAATTGTTCAAATCCTGGCACACTGAGCAATTAATTACACAAACAAAGGATATAATCCATTATGTTAATGCACAGTGAAAGCAAAGAGTTATTTGTGGTGCTGTTCCTATGAGCCAGTTTCAAGGACAATTCCCAGAAGAACGTAATTGCATTGTTTCAAATGTAGATTTTATATAGAACTATGAATATTCAACCAAAAACTTCATGACAGTAATATGCATTACACAAATGTAACAAACTGAGATATTAAAATTTTGGACAATCTTTACCATTATTTGTTTTAGGGAATTTTTACTACTGATAATAACTCAATTGTTTTAATTTATATTAAAGTGCAATTTCAATGTATATTACCAGTTTTTCCTGGAAAACTACAGAAGTTAATATAGTACATATAAATATGTATGCACTCTGGGTATTTTATTTTTTCAAAAGTATTATTTCAAGTACTAAAAAATACTTATCCCATCATGATAATAGCAATATTGAAGGTACAAATATTCAAATGGAATTCACATGCCATATACTCCACTCTCATATCTTCTCTTGAAATTCTGGAAGTCTTTTCCAGGTTTGTGTAAATATACTTCTCTCATTCATTGTATTACAGATCTGTACATCTATTTTTCCTGGCTTTGTGGAAATATATTTGACAAATAAATACTTCATATATTCTATTCAAAAATAAAAATTGTGAGTTGTATCCACTGTACATGATTAGCAAAATCATGCTGCATACGCGTTACTCACATGCCAGTAGTTACCTGGATGTGACTGTGTGAACACATTGAGGACACTTAGGATGAGCACGCTTAACAAACTTCAAGTACACAATCTCATTTACCAGAGTCACCTTACTGTACATCAAAACTGCAGAATGGGTTGATTTTGAATAGCCTACATTTTATAGCCCTTCTTATTTTGTACCTCTGTATACTTCTCATTTCTCCTACTCCCACTTCCTGTTGAGTGCTACGTAGTACTCTTATGTTTCTGATTGGTTTAGATTATGCATATACATGTATTGTTTAAAACTGAAAGACTTACTTTGTGTGTTTCTTTTTAATTATATTTAGTGGTAAAATTTTAGTGCTAAAATTTAATTTTAAGTGCTTCATAATTTCTGCCTTTCCTTTTTGCACTTTTTAAAGCAAACTCATTCTTAAACTATATACAGTGCACACTCAAGAATACCATGAGAATTTAAGTTTCTTTCTATTATTAAACTTCTAATATTGTGATCTGAAAATGAAACATCAAAATTTAGAGCCAGAAAGAATGGGAATATTTTCTGGATAGTACACTTCTCCAATTAATGGAAATTTCAGCAAAATCAGATCTGGGTATTTGTGCTTTTCCCAGTTTTCTAACTTTGAGTAAGTTTTTCATTTTGATACACTTTAGTCTCAGCATCTGGGAAAGGGAAATAACAAGGGAAATTTCACAGAAAAGACATTATCAACATTAAATTTAAAATGTACATGATATGGGGCTGGGGATTTAGCTCAGTGGCTTAAGCGCCTGCCTGGCAAGTGTAAGGTCGTGAGTTCAATCCCCGGTACCAAAAAAAAAAAAAAAATATACATGATATGGAGCATACAGTTACCAGGGTTAATGAAAATGTTCACTATTTCACTTGCTGTTTGGCTTATTGTTACTGTAACACAAAATATCAGAGAAATGAAATTCAGCTTTCAAAAGCCTAAGAAATTATCTTCTGACTGGAAAGAAAACAAAGTCAAACAACAGTAGTCCCAAAAATCAGTATCAACTTGAGTAGTTGATGAAATATTGTGAACATGCTTTTAAAAGAGCACAGATTTATTCCGCACATTCATAAATGGCTACAAAAAAAGCTAACCAGCTATTTCATGGTTGCTTCCTTTCTGCTGAATTAATCTCAGAGCACTGGCAAGGTGCACGTATACATGTGTGCATGTATACATCTATTCACACATGTATGTATAAATATACCCATACTATAATAACATGTAATGTAGGTAGAAATACATACATAATAATAACATATACACTGTTGTTGCTCACAGCAACTTATATGCAAAAATTTGGATGAAATGCGTATGCAGCAACCTCTCCCGAAAAATTGTATTGCCTGAGTCTGATGCTCTACTTTGTTGCAAGAAATTTCAAGTAAATGTTTAATTTAGTTTAGGTTGTAAAATAACTATAACTAATTTTTGTTTCCTATTACATTTATTTATTCTAGAGATTCTATTATAACATCTTTTCTGTGAAATTTCCCTTGTTATTTCCCTTTCCCAGATGCTGAGACTAAAGGGTCTCAAAATTTTTTATTCTAACATAAAAAGCAGAATTCCATTGAAGATTTAAAATATGTAATTTAAGAAAGAAAGGAACTTTAATTTCATCTGCTATGACAGTAAGGATATATGTACATATTAAACTGTATGTAAGGAGAATTTCAAAGCATGAGGAAGGATAGAAAATAACTTATCAATGTGCACAAAATATTTCCATTATAAGTGCATTTGTACATCTGGATGAGAATCTTGTGCATGTGAAAAATTAGCTTCATTGATAGGGTTTGGCAGCACACGTATCCAATTCAACATGTTTGATAGAGCAAATAAGTTTATTTTTATGGTCTTATCTTGATTTACAAAGAACAATTAGATTGTTGCCTTTTTTTGAACTTCAGATTAATCAACCCAGAATTTTCAAGCTGCAGTTTGAATGGTTCTTCTAGTTGATTTTTCTCAACTGTAATTACTTAACTGTGAATTCTTGTGGTCCTTTGAGAGATTTCAGTAAAACAACAAAATTGTGTGTAAGGGGTTCAGACTGCTACCGCATTCCGGCTCATCCTCAAAACTTCGAAAAGCTTAGAACGCCTTGTTTTATCAATGGCTCATATTAGTTTTAATTGCAATTATTTCCTAAGATGCCTTGTAAAATTAAAGAAAGAAGGGAACAGAATGACACAGGTCTGTTCTGTAGGCCCTCTTGTCGGCTTCTGTCTCATTATGTTAACAATCTGTCGAGAGAATGGAGTCAGATCTGGAGAGCAGACTAGATTGATTTGCTTTACAGGCCTTTCTACCCAGCCTAATTATTGCATTACAAATAGCAATTCTTTCACCTCGTGAAGCAGCACTTTGATTAGTGTCTGCAATACAGGTGCCGGGGTCTGATTACGGTACGTGCATGTTAACTAGCTCCCTGCATCACCGCCAAGGACCCTAAAGCACTTGGAACAGAAACACATGCTTTGTTGTGCATATTTTTGAGGCTTTTACATTAACATGTTCAGAATAACTATAGACAGTAGACGATGCTTTACTGTCATTTTTTTCTTTAGGTAACAACAGATACAATACACGCAGGGTTCTCTCATTAAAAATTGTCAGTCTAACACCACCTCTCAACATTAACACTATGTTAAGGTTTGAATGAATATTTTAAATCTGATGTTAGCAACAAGTGAATATAACATACGTAGGTCCTTTTTGTAGTTGCCTTTTGTAGTAGCTTTCTGTGGCTGACATAAAAATGTACCACAAGCTGGATATCTTCACGGAAATTTATTTTCTCACAATTCCAAACAGAAGTCTAGAATCAATGGGTCTGCAGGGCCCAGTGTCCTCTGGGTGCTTTAGGTGGATTCTCTTCCATGTCTCTACTGGCTTTACTGCTGCAGAAGCGCTTCTCATTCCTTGGATTGCGGTGCCCTAACTCCAGTCTTTGCCTCAATCTTCACGTCACCTTGCGCTGTCCATGTGACTCTTCTTATGCATATCTTGTAAAGGAACCCTATCATGAGCTTTAGTCTAATTCAGTATGACTTCCTTTAAAGATACTTGACTTAGTTCCATCTGCCAAGATGTTATTGTCCACAGTGATTCCATTCACAAGGAAGAAGATCCAGCTATCACTTTGTTGGAATCACCATTCAACATGCTATGGCTTGACAAGCCAAGTGTCAGTTTGTTTAATGATTTGTCACATACTCGCTCAGCATTAAACAATTACTTTCTGTCACATTAATTAAAAACTCATTTTAAAGTAGAAAGTGGACATTAAAAGTGGGTATGTGTGAAAAGTAGCACTGATCAGTTAAAATAGGATAAGATGTTTATTTATAAAGGGAGGAGTTTTAATCACAGAAGAAATAGCACTAGTAGTATGATAAATGAAAGTGACAAACTACTTAAAAATCAAACACAATGCAAATACATATTTGCAATTATCAATCGTGTGTTATTTATCCCCTCCACAAACTTCTCCTAACACATTTGTCAATATTCAGACATATAAAATTACTTCATAAGCATTTTTATGTAGTTAACTGTCCAAAGGACATTCACACTGTTGTGGAATTATCATCAACTACCTCCAGGGGCAGGACTGTGGCTCAGTGGGAAAGTACTTGCTTAGAATGCATGACTCTAGGGTTCAAGCCGCAGCACTGTACCAGTAAATAAATAAGTTAACTTCCTGCATGACTTTATAATCGGCCTCATCTGAAACTCCCACTAAATAATAACTTGCCATTTCATCCTGTTCACTGGTGCTGGGAATATCCATTCTGTTTCCTCTATGTGTTTTTGGTTTTGCTTTTTTTAAAAAATTCAGGTACCTTATATTAGTGGATTCATATATTATTTGCTCATTTGTACCTGGTGTATTTCTCTTAGCATATGAAATAAAGTTTTAAGATTCATTTGTACTTCAGCATGCATCAGACATGTTAACGCCAGAAAATATTCATGCATATATCGCACGTTTACCATTCATCAGTAAATAGACACTTGGGTTCTTTCTATCTTTTGACTATTGTAAATAATGGTACCTCAAATATGTTTGAGTAGCTGCTATCATTAATTTGGAGTATATACAAGAAAATATGAATGCAGAATCGCATACTAATTCTGTTTGGTGTTTTAGTAACCACCACCTTATAGAGATGTTTCTTACTGTCATGACTAACGGTGGTAATACTGTTTGGAATCTGCTGGGTGGAAGCCAGAAATACAACTAAACATTCTACAAATCATAGGACAACATTCTCCCTCACAAACATAGTACTATCTGATTCAAAATTTCAATAATACCTCTATTGAGAAAACTTTCTTTAATGAAAATTTAAATTAAAAATTATGTTGGTGCTATTATTTTGGTTATACCAAATACTATCAGAGAGTTCTGAAATGTTACACTGTGGAGTTTTACCATAATACTCTAATCATGTGACTTCATAGAATACAATTTTTCTAGCAATGTGAGAGTCTATACTTTTTCTTCTGTTTTTACTCTATTCTTTACTGTCAGGTACAAGAGGTTGAAATCAAAGTGTTGCTAGTCAGCTGCATTACTTTTCCTCTCATTTTTTGTAGGAGTTTCAGAGAATGTGTGAAATCATGCAGGAACACTGCTGACACTAACATATTAACATTATTATTCATTTTTCATTTCCTAGAACAGAGTTTAAAATCATCTAATTTTCTCTTATTTAGCAAATAAAATAGACACTGTGACCCTTCAGAATCTTGAAGGAAACATTTAACAACCAGTTATTAGAAGAGAAACTACTTAATCTAAAATATTTAATTTAAAACATATGTTGGTAATAAGAGAAATAACTTGGAAGTATAGAGGATCTGTATGTGCATGGAACTCTACACTTACAGCTGCAATGAATTCACAATGTCTGTTTCATTGATGAAGAAACTGATATTGGAGGAGATTAATGGGTTCCCCAAGGGCACTGAGCTAATGAATTCTGGAACCAAGAGGAGAACTCTGCTCTGTGGCCTGAAAAAGCCTCTTTCCTCTATTTGGCGAGTGCACAAACTGTATTTTACAGGTTAAAACCTGAAAATCAAAGAGGTTTGATTTGGCAAAAGTTGTCAAACATATCAGCACTATGTCTGGTTTTCCAACTTGTATTCTTATTATGACTTTATTTCAGTCTATGAATCATTACAGTCTTGGTCATCTGCTTAGAGATTCCAGATGTGGGACAGTTCATAACCACACAAGTCCTATCTGCCTAGGTGACCAGTAAAATTTCTTCTTCAATATGAATAATTGAGGCTTGTCTTAAGTCATCTGGTATATTAGAAGTGAACCAATATGCTACAAACATTTGCCTGCACAAAAGGAAAATTACACAGTGTATCATTAAAGCAACTTCCAGAACAATCTAGTTTTGCTGTTAAAATGATAATTGTATTTCCCAACAAGAGTGATGGTTTATGTAGACATACAGTGGAAGAACCAATGAATGAACAAGGCATAATGTTTATTTACAGGAAGTTTATAGAACATTTATTTAGTTTCATATTGCTATAAATAAGAACATTATTTTAAGATGTTCTTTCACTTCTTTTCAAATTAGATGTGTTTGCATGAATAAAAATCACAGGCTAATATTGCATTGTTTTTTACAACAAAGTTTGAATACTTATTAGAAGAGCAAAACAATGATTAGTGAGATATTGAGTTGTAACATAATGAAGTTTCAGTGATCATTAATTTTGTGCAATTGAAAATTACTTATCCCTTTCTTCAGTGTTAGTCTCAGAAAAATAATTTTTAAAAATCTACAATATTCACATGTCACCTGTAGCATAATTACCAGTAAATTTTGATCAGCACATGATGTACTGCTGTCAAATCACCAAACATAATTCATGAGTTCATATAATTTTCAATGTAATAAAGATTTTAAAAATCTAAGACAGATAACTTGCTCAATCTGGTTCTTCATTATGTTCATGTTTTCTGAGTCATGATAAATGCAATTATAATGACTAATAATGCAAAGAAAATTATGTACTGATTACTTCTTAATATTTATTCTCAGAATGTCAACCACAATATTGATTATTTAATAACTTATAAAAATATTAAAATGGTCATGACAATAAGATGTCAACTATAAAAAGCTAATAATTATACTAACATTATGCTAATTACATTTAACCTCCCATTAAACCCCAGTTAAATGTATTAACACTTCCATGACTTTTTAGTTTTTGTTTTTGAGCTAATATTGCAATCAATTAAGAAATATCTTAGTAGAACAAAAATTTATAGAAAATGTACTTGTGTCCCTCCGAATCCAGTTAGGAAGTCATATTGAATACTTAAACAGAATTTTTCATGTAAATAAATTGCAAGAGATATTAAACTACTAAAAGGACAAAGTAGTGATACTGAGGAAACACTGACATAGAAACTTCTAGGAACAACTAGACCCTTCTGGCTGGGAGCAAGGACAAGGAAATGTCAGAACCTGGGTGGTAGAGAGGGCACCTGGGCAGGCTGACCTGATCACAGAGAAGAGCCCCCCTAGTCACTGTGATCTCTCACAAGTGAGCAGGTCACAGTCTATACAGAGATGGAATCAAACCACCGGAGCTCACTTGGGGCCTATGGGGCTAAAGATACGACATCCATAACACCTCTTATGAGATACGATGGGTCGGAAGAATAGAACGAAGCTAGAATCTAGAAAGAAGTATAACTAAAACCAAGTACCACAATCTGAGTAAAATCCTATTTATTACTTGGGTGACACAGTTAGGAGCTGATACAAACACCCTTTTTTCCAGTGTAGATGTTCTGTCTTCATAGCACCGTCAGAAAGCACAGTCCCAAGCAGCAGCAGGTAGAGAGGAAAACAGATAAAGCAAGTCTGCCTGCCATGCAGGCTGCTAGAGCTGCATACTGGGAAAAACTTGCAAGGGTCAGCATTTACGTAGTTCAATCTCAGTATCTTCAGGAAGATACTAGCAGACAAGATTTGGTTTGAAGTACAATTGCTTAATACCTAGAACAATTTCCAAAGTTAGCAAGTTGTATCTACAACAATTGCTGATTGAGAAAGCATAGTGTTATGTACATCAGAAATACAGTCACATGATACAAATCATTATTGAGAGGTAATTTTAAATATCCATCTTTTAGAGATATAGTAGATATTACTCACCACTTCATTTTCTCTGCTTCTGGAGGAACTTAGATTACAAATGGGATGTATTGTGTAACTTAATATATTTAGATATATAAACTAGAAACACCATATTTTAGTTTCTAGATTTAAAATGCTTTCACACAACTAGTGACTATTTATATATGTGTAATCATTAAAACATACATAGTCAATTTAACAAATACCAACTGAACCTACTTGATATATGCAAGGATGAGTGACAAAGAGTTGATAAGATAGAGAAGCTTCTAAAATCTATGGCATATATGCATATTTACATTCCCACTTGGCTATTAACTTTTAGTAATACATGACCTAAGACATTTGTTTAAATTCATTAGTTATCATACGGCAATTTCATGTTTTGACAGTGATTTTTTTTGCTGTATGGGTCATATATCCAACCTGCTGTTGCAGTTGTGTGAGGGTAACCACAAATTAATGTCTGCCGTCACCTGAGGGTGTCCCTGATGCAATCAATATGAACCAAAACACTCTCTTGAGGAGTAAATGCAACTCCAGTTGTGTGATAATGTTTTTCCCTTAACTGACCTTATAAATTAACTTGCCTGCAACCCACTCGGTTGTTTTCTGATATTTTAGTTTAGGTTGATTATCTGACAGCCCCTCAGGCCAGTGCACAGCCACTATTAACAAGGTGTTTATGCTTTTGGTAATGCATTTCTTGAAATCACATTATATGTGAGATTTTATTACAGACATCCATTATAAAAATTCAGATGTGATACTTTCCAGTTTGAGTTGTAATGTCACCCACAGATGACTTTGTGCATTAATAGAATATTTTCAAGTGATGATGTAAAAGCACTTTGAAAACAACAGGACTTTAACTAGATTTATAGGCTGGGATACCCTTATGGGAATATTATATACTCTAGGCAGCAGGACCACCAAATGCCACCTACAAAATCAACTTGTATTTCTTTTATATTTTGTATGTATTTTAACATTGTCGTAGATAATGTGTGGCTAGAGGCATGTCAATGTGTTCTACTCTCCCTCCTAAAATTGTTACCTGGAGCATTACCATTTGGCATGTAAACATGTCTTCCAGAAGGAAGCTCAATTTCCTAACCACCACTTTGATTTTATGTTACTAATAATAAGATTAACTAGCCAGACCCATTTTATAATGTGTTTGTCTTTCGTCATATACACAGATTACATATCTACATTTAGCAGAACACGATTCTAACTATAAAGCATAGTGGAACACTTTTAATTGTTCATGAGAAAATTTTACATACAGATACCTCAGCAAAATCCAGATATTTTAAATTTAAATTAAAAATGAATAGCATTCTGAATTATGTTTTTTCTAAACAACCCTATTACCAAGTGTTTATTTATAATTATTGATCACTATGATTTATAGCTCCTTACCAAATCCCTTGTTTTCTGTGCCAGTAAATGCTGTACACATCCTAAATTAAATTATAGAATAATATAAAAAAGTTTACAGAAACACAACAAAATTGATAAATTTTTGAATGAAAATTAATAATTGTAAGACTATAAAATATTTATGAAAACAAGTATAATAACAGCTCTTGATATAAGAAGAAAATAATTGGTGTTCCAATTACAGATGAGAAAATTAATACATTTAAATATTTCCTTTGAATAAGATGGAACCTGCCTGGCTTCAAACCTGGATTATAATTTGTACCCCTTAGTATCTGGACAGATGTACCTTAAATAGGATGCTGCCTTGAATTTCCTCTAAACATTAAATAAATCCACAATAGAGAGCTTAGTTTCTTTTAAATTTTCATATTACATGTTATTAAGTACTATTTATTGTTGCATACTAGGTAACTTGTTTTTGTTTGTTTGCTTGTTTTTGTTTTGGTTTTTTTGTTTTGGATTTTTGTTTTTTTGTTTGTTTGTTTTTTGGTACTGGGCCTCGAACTCATGATCTTGCACTTGTCAGGCAGGTGCTTATACCACTGAGCTAAATCCCTGACTCTGGTTTTGAATGTATGTTTGTATGCTTCTGCCTAAACCATGGATTCCTTGTTATATTGTAAAGTGTACTCAGTACACTACAGGTTCACATTGAAGATAATGTGGTAACAGTTAACAGTGTAGAACTGTACTCTTATTAAGGAAAGATTATATGGTTGTCTATCTTTACATAGTAGTACCAAGATTACAATATATCACAACAAACTTAAAGGTAATTCTAAGTATAAATGAACCACCTATGATATCTAAAATACACATATTTTCATGAAACATTTTGTGATACATAAAGTTGAATGGATTCAATTAAATGAACAGTTCTGCCATATTGGTTTATAGTTACATTCTTATGTACATTTGCCATCTTTAAAATGATAGTCTATATATGTTATAGAACAGAATTAAGTTTTAGAATACTGTTTTTTATTGTTACCTACTATATGAACTTTAGTCAATAGCTGGAAGGTTGGACATGATTACATCATTTTATCTCCATTACTTTTTGAGTATTTTACTGCAAATTAAAAACAATTAAATATGTAAAAGTCTTTAAAATCAAACATCCTTCCAGCACAACAAACCTAAGAAATATTTCTTTACTTTTCAATATATGTATGATGATCATGGAAACATTATTCTCTGAAATTCAGATATGCTGTGCATTGGTAATATAGCTATAGTGTTGTTTCCTTCAAGGCTAAATGAATTGTTATTCAAAGTTTCTGCTTAAAAGGTTACGAAAAGAGGAGGAGGCTTTCATAAAATAAATTTTGATGTTGCTAAGTATGATTTTGTCTACTTGCTAATGATTAGGACAAAAGTGAGTAAAGTTATCAAGAGGACTCAGGAGCACAATACTTTACAGCTCAATGTGACCTAGCAAGTTTTGGCTAAGTGATAGCAGATTGTTTACGCTTTGTTTGTACATACCCCAAAGATTGTGCAGATTTATCCCAAGTGACACAGTACCTTTCCCCTCCAGCTTGCTTTTGTTTTTAATGTGCCCACTTTTCAGTGCAAATAGATAGTGAGTGTTATTTTCAAGACAAGAAATAAAGTTATCATGATTTTAGGTAGTATGATTATAATACGAAAATTTTAAAAACATAATTGTGACATTTTACATTTTTTATGGCATTCAGCATATTTAATACATATAATATATATATTATTCTCTCATTCTTTCTTAAGAATTCTAATTTCATTTAGTATGAAATATGTGAGTTTATTTTCTAAAAGATGATTACATTGATGAAGTTTATTTTTCTTCTGAGATATCAAGATAGATATTAATTTTCAGATGCAGAGGCATCTCTATTTAAATTTCCTCTATTGCTTATCAAATAAAAAGTTGAAATAATTAGGAAAAATGTTGCAAAAATTTTCTAAAAACTTTTCAAATTTCACATCAACAAAATAGAAGAGGATGAACATTTTCCCAATCCACAGGAGGAGATATTATTACTTTGCATATTTTAAACATTCCATTATGACAGGAAGTCAGTGTTCTATTATTCTGGGTATTTTAATGAAAATACACAGCATATCATACTTATTTGTATGCGAAATATGTTATTTATAACCTAAGAGAATAAAACCTCCATGCACTAAGTCTGAAGCCAAAGTCCATGGGACTCTTGCTATAGTTTACTAGATTTTATGGAGGATAGAGGTTTGTCTACATGATAACATCAAGTCAGACTACTTCCTGGGGTTCTCTAATTCCATTGCTGAGCAGGTTCTGACATACAATTCCCCTGGAAATATTTATTGTTTGGAAATAATTTGAGAAAAAAAAACAGTAAAAATTATTTCTGACAGAATTTGACATGTATCAGCTGTGATAATTTGCCAACTTGGTTTCTACTTCTGTAAATAAATAAAATTTTCCTTAGGTCACCTTAAAACTTAAGTGAATTTTGAAATTGCCATTTCTGACATAATTACTAATATGGAATCTTTCATTTTGTGTCCATAGTGTTTTACTATTTTCTAAGGCTTTTGATGTGTCTGTTATATACCTTAAATATAAGTTTGAAGACAGGTGATAGGGGTGACAATTATTTTATCCTAACACCAAGGAAATGTAACCATTCACATAGGTTGTATTTGTATTCATTTAAAGAATAAATGGGTGATCACTAAAGTCTCTCTCAAATTTGAAAATCTATTAAATCTTACCAGGATTAGCACAGTTTTCTTCCAACTTGAAAATTAGATAATTCTGTATAACCTGTTGCATATTTAGAATTTCTTAAATTACCTACCACCTATCTACTGTACTATGAAGTTGGAATGTGTGACACAATAAAAATAATGGTATTTCATCCAGAATATGTAGTTTGATAATAAGATAGTAAATAATTTTGTACTTCAAATTCATTTAGAAGGGATAAAACATTGTGTACAATTGTTCTTTGTGCAATTTATTCCTTTGCAGAAATGCAAGCCACTTTCACTAGCCTACATCTCTACATTTATTTGAGTAGATTTTATGTAGTCCAGGTCTACAGCGAATTTGCTCATCAAATATTGTATTTGTGTTTCATTTTCAAAGGATGGATTTCTTCTAATTAAAAAGATAATAGTTAAGATATATCAGAGGGACAGTGGTCACAAAAAAGAAGGAAGGAAGGAAGGAAGGAAGGAAGGAAGGAAGGAAGGAAGGAAGGAAGGAAAACAAAGCAAAGGAGAGGAGAAGAGAGGAGAGGAGAGGAGAGGAGAAGAGAGGAAAGGAGAGGAGAGGAGAAGAGAAATTCAGTGAAAGTCCAGTCTGTGCCCTGCTTTTGCTCTAGTGAATAGCACTGTTTTGTCAACAGCTCCATCTGCAGACCAGGGACAGCTTGTGACTCTTGCTTAGTGATAAGATTATAAGGAATGTGCTCTCAGCTTGTAGTTGTCTGCTAAAATTTTATTTGAAAGGCAACATTTGAAGGCACTTTTTTGAAGTTAATTTTTTAGCAATGTCAGGTTTTTTGTGATTGCTGAGAATGAGCTGTAGGCTCTGCCAATGGAAATCCACGGGGAGAAAGGGAAGGAAACAAAAGGAAGCAATAACTATTGCTGAAGGCCTGTAATCAAGCATAATAAACTCTTCAGTCAGCTGTTTAAATAAATACACAGCAAATTAATTTTTACCTGAAAAAAATTGATTTATCTGAACATTTCCCCCCCCCAGGAAGGCAGTTTCCACGCTGGCGTGTACTCAGCGTTCATTTTGTAGTGGTGAGTGGAAATGGTTCGGTTCACCCTGCCAATGCTATAATTTCAGTAGTTTGTCAAATATGTCCTCCTGGCTATCGTGCTGTCACCACCAATTCCACATTTAAAAAGGTGGACAGAAAAGTGAGTTTAACCATGCTTTAATGTGTTCTGTATTGGAGGTCTCTGCCTTTGGAACACTAGAGGGCTGTATAAGTCTTTTTCTTTTGTTTTGTTTTAAATAACCTTTAAGGATGCTGGAATTCCTGAGAAAATAAAGTTCATGTAATAAATGAAACTAAAATTTTGATAATATGCTGTGCAAACTAAATTCATAAACGTTGCATATACTCATGGC
Organism: Dolichotis patagonum; assembly: GCA_004027295.1. NCBI lineage: Eukaryota > Metazoa > Chordata > Mammalia > Rodentia > Caviidae > Dolichotis > Dolichotis patagonum. Next base: position 69,786 of record PVJX010001384.1, on the reverse strand, counting down.
TAGATACATATGTGTGTGTTTTTAATAGAGTTTATTTTCTAACACCTTTAGTACACTTGAGAATGCCTATTCAATTCAGTCTGTTGGCCTTCAGTGGAAGCTTACCTCGATTTTTGAATGACCTTAGATTTTTTTCCCATACAGCACTTAGGTAATATATTTTTTAAAACTAATAGATATCTAAGGAAGCACATTAACTGTATGATGCAAAAACCAAAATGCATGTAGTTATAATAAATTTGCTACTATGGATGCCATATATGTATGTTCAAAGAGCTGTAGGAGGTTAAAATTAGCTAATAGCTTTAAAAATGTTTGAAAATATACGCATGCTATTTAAATGTGTGATAGATATATTTATTGCTATTGATTGATTAAATTTCATTGGTAATGACTTTTGGATGGTGGTTTATGTAACAATGATAAACTGAATTGGATTAAGTTGAGAAATTTTAACTTAGGAAATTGATGCAAAAGCAGATTTCAGAGCAGGGTGACTCTTTCAAAGTATTTTTGAATTCAATGATTGAATCTAATCTACACTTCTTTTTCTGCATGAAATTAGGACCAAGATATTTTCTTATGAGTAGTCTTTTATAATTGATCAATTTTTATTACAAATTATGAGAGTTCTGCTTATATGTTTATGAAAAATAAATAACATTTCTGCACATAATTGTACTTAAATACTCTTTAAAAGCACTTTTATGTAAGAAACCTAAAATGATAACCCTAAAATGGTCTCTATTCATCAAAACTCAAAGGAATTGCTGAGAGAAGTTAATATACATAAACAAATGACACAAAATCTAAATAGTTTACTTATTAAAAAGTTGAGATACTTCATTGAGGACGTAGAGTAATCATAGAATGTAAGCACCAAACTCCTGACATTTCCAGTAGAAAATGATGATGAAGCAAGATCCATAGAGTTAGGAACAAAAGCAAAGACCCCAATAGTTATAAATCACCATAATGTGATAGATGACTTAAGAAATAAAAACATGAAAAGAATAACATAGTTGATTAAAAACACGCATATTAGAAAAGACCTCTGCAGTAGGGGCAATTGAAAGAAAGATTTGGAATTTAGTAACAAGGAACACCATTATAGAGAAAGAAAAACATGGGTAAAGTTTTCCAGGCAGGAAAAAAGAAAAGAAAAGAAATAGCAAACTCCACATAGTGTTTGTTTCAAAATTAAGATTTTAGACCTTTTTTCCTGTGGAACTAAAATATAGGCAAGAAGAAGCAGGAAAATCAACAGAGGGAGAGTGTAGTAGAGTTTGAAATTTCATTTAGCATTTAGTTTTGGAAAAACTGGAATCAGTATTCGCATATAAGCATTAAGTGAAAAAATTAGAGAGCAAGGGATAAAAATGTGTGGCTTCATTTGAGTTCTTGTATCTATTAATTCATTCAAAATGTGTTGGAGAAGTAGCAGAAATTGAAGTTCTAGAAGTCAATAGATTTATAGTTGTGCATGACCAAGAAGTTGCTGAAAATTCACATCCAAAACATAGAAAAGAAGTAAAACTAGGTAAGACAGCTCTATGCAAAATGACAAATATAAAGTATGTGCATCTCTGAGGACATCTAAAGATATAATAACAAAGGACGCCACAAGAAATCCATTTGCAAGATCTGGAGAAAACTTACTATAACAAAAATTAACTTAAAAGAGTAAGGCCAAACAACACCAATAACAGGAGTTTTTAAAACTAGTTACTTAAAAGCAAAAGCAAAAAAAAAACCTAGTTACTTTATTTTCAATTGTTGACAGGTGAACAAAACTATCACAAAAATTCTGAAAGTAATTCAAAAATATTATTTATACTTTCCCTAATATTTATGAGCTTAAGGAAAGCATATTATTCAATTTGTCCATATAAACAAAGCCCATTTTATAGGACTAGTTCCCAAAACTAACACCTGCCTTTCTTGTAATATAATATTACTTTCTATGGGTTAACATAGTTTGCTTCGCAGGTACCAAAACCCCCTCTCATGTTACCGCATGTGATCAATCTACATGCCTTTTTGTAGGGTAAAATTAGGACCAAGACATTTTTTCTGAGTAGACTCATAAAACTTCCATTTCTCTATATTCAGTCTTCTCAGCTTTGAGTTGGAGGTTTTAATTAAAACTATGACAATCTGTATTGCAGAGAATTTTTATAAATCTAGTGATGTTCATTTGCTCGTCTTGTGCCCTGCCTGGAAATGCTACCTTTGAAGGCTATAAGAATAGGGACTTCAGAGCAAAAGAGTTATCTATTCAAAACCTGTGTCTGCTACTTGTCAGCAAATTATTCACCTACTAAATTATTTACTTGATAGTAAATGTAGAAATATGTAAAAAATGGTTTTATTCCAACTTTTTTTCACTAACATAGAAATAGATAAAATCACTGTATATTTTCTGCAAGATACATAATATCTACTTTACTTAACTTCTCAAACCTATGGAGAATTTGGCATTAAATCATTACTTTAGTTACAAATTTTTATTGAGCTATGGATTAACAATGTGAAACATCTTCTTTGAACAACTTGAAATATTGCTGAATTGATGATATAACCTTAAGGTGTTAAATAAACCAGTCATCTCAGTTATGTAATTTACCTATTGATTTAGAAGACGACAGTAAGTTCCACTGAAGTAAACATGAGTTAAATTTAAAAGATAAATATCTTCTAATAAATTAAGTATATATCAGTTTTATGATTAAATCTATCTGAACTCACTTCTTGGATATGACATGCAAAGCTATTATTTTTCTAATATAAATATATGATATAATATGACTTTAAAGGGGCTATTTTCCCATAAGATAGAAATTGTTTGAGACTGAGTGGAAAAAAAAAAACTCTTTCTCTTCTTTTTATAGATTTATGTAGGGATTACATTTGCTTCCAGGCAAAAAATTATGCCAAATCACACACAATGTGTACTCTATATACAAAGCATTATTACATAGAAAATTCTTGTTTTAAATTTGTTGAGGAGGTCCAGGATTATAGCTCAGCAGAACAGCACCTGCCTGGCAGGTGCAAAGTCCTAAGTTTGATTCTCCATATAAAAAAAAAATTGTGCAAGAAATTAAGAACATCTGTCTTCAAGGGTTCCTATTACAGTAAATAATTTAATTATAATTGTTCCCTAAAAATATCAATGATAAAAGTAGACCCTGAAGGTATGTGCATATATGCATGTGTGTGTGTGTGTGTGTGTGTGTGTGTCTAGCTAAGGTTAACAGAACAGTTATTAAAGACTAGCATGGACATTTTAAGTCCATAATTTGTAATCACATTTTATTTCTTCATGATAACTCTCAAAAACTACTTTGAAAAAGTGCAACATGGAGTAATACTGATGACCAGAAGCATGTGATATTGTTTGAAAAATTAATGTTAGGGTCATAAACATTTATTTAATATAGAGCATATATACAATATGCATAAACAATAAGAACTTTTAAAATTTTTTATTACTTCAAACTGTGCAAAAACCATTGTACTGATCATTATTAGATTGATTCTGGAAATGTAGAACTCCTTGCCTCCATAAGCTCATGCATGCTTACGCATGATAAGGTATGAAGTCAAGGTATGGAGTCATGAAAAGTTATTGGCACAAAATGATGTTGACAAGTCATTGTCTTAAAAATGTATCATAGGAGACTCTATACGTAAAATATCGCTGTAAAATGTATGTCTTTTCGAGATATTTTGTATAAGAAACAGGCTTGAATTTGCTAAAGTTAGATTAGATGGCAAGGAGAGAGAAAGGTGATTAGCTCAGTGTTACAATATTGACCAAGGAGATGCAGTTCACAGTAAAGTTTGAACTGGTAGGCTTTGCAAGCACACCCTTTGATTTTAAACCTGGAACCTACCGTTCCCGGGCAATTCATTCTCACTCAAGAACATTTTACTTTGTATCCTGTTTCTTCATCTGTAAAAACAGAATGATAGCACCTATATCACACGGTTGGTGTGAGAATAAATGAAGTGAAGCCTTAAACCGCAGTGCCTGCCAGCGTAGTGAGCAGCAGCTGTTCCCATCAAGATAGGAGCTGTGAAGGCATCCAGTGGACTGAAGCAGAGGATTGCTAAAGGAGCAAATGAGACAGCGCGCTCCCCGAGGTTTAGGTTTAGTGTGCAGGAAAGGCATTGGGAACACTTGGAAATTTCTCTCAATTTTTCTGTAACTAATGCCTGTTTGCTTCTGAAGCCAACATGGTATTGTATAGCTCCATTGAGGACAACAGCTAATGAATGGTGACAAGCAAGAATTGTCAGCTAAACCATGTAAATTGACAGTGTGTCTGGACTAAACTGGTGTTAAGCAGAGAGTTTTTGAGTGCCTGCTGGGCAAAAAGGAAAAAGTAAGACAAATGGGAAGTGTCTTTTAGAGTTTCCATCACCACTGAAACTTCCTTTGTCATGAGCTTTACAAGCTATCCACCTTCTGTGTCATAACATGTTGTAGTATTGTATTTAAATGACAACTGCCACCGCAAGTAGATTTAACAAGGCAGCTATCCCTAGAGGCACTATAAAATGTTCTCAGCAAACCTCTGCCATTTGTTTCTAACCACTCTGTGGACTAATAAAAGCCAGACAAAGCAAGAAATAGGACTGCAATCCCATTCTCTTTGCAGCTGCTCATGCAAGACCATGGTTTCCCCTGCACCTGAGTTGTTTGGCCATACTGAGTTATTTTTCAAGCTGCCTGTGAGAACTGAATAGATCCTACCACCAATAGCTTTCAAAGCTTCGACTCCAATACAGCTTTGAAAGTAATTAGATAAAGAAAATTAATTCCACTTGGGAAGACATAAAACATTTCATATGAAAACTGACATGAATAAAATTATAACTATGGTAAACATAAAATATGAAAATCTACAATTATGATACATTCTGACTTCAATATTTCCATACAAATTAATGTTTTGTTAACCCTCAGTAATGTACACAGTAGCCAGGAGACCAACACAACAATCAGAAAGAAAGATGCTCTTTCTGTGAAAAGCCTTAGGGCATATCAAAACTCCGAGACTGAGCTGATGTGAAGAAAATATTCCACAAAGAGCAACTAAAACACTACAACAAAGTGAGTGCAATTGGGCATCCCCAGTCTCTTTGTCTCTGCTTCTCTTTTTTCTCTTTAGATGAAAATTTAAATGTTAGGTGTTGCATGGATAGATTCAGAGATGGATAGATGATACAAACATAGATACAGATATAGACATTTTCAAGAGACAATAGTACTCGAAGAATTAAAAAGTCATTACTGAGGAACCCCAGAATTTAGACATTATACAATGATAGGCTTCCTCAAAATCTTTAATAGTTAAGGAGCTTTTCACTAGACACATAATAATGAAATTTCACAGGCCAGGAATGATTGGAAAACAAGGATCTAAAATATTTCACAGTAAAATAATGGGGGAAAACAAAAAAAAGAAACACTGGTATTGATCTATTAATGCTGAATCACATGTAGCTTGCTTTCTTGCATTCTAATTATACAGAGATAAGGGTTAGAGAACAGAAGTATCATAGAAATTAAAATGAAAATCCGTTCAAATCCCAAAACTATTTTTAGTTTCTCTCTCTCTCTCTCTCTCTCTCTCTCTCTCTTTCTAGTGTCTCTCTCTCTCTCTCTCTCTCAGATAGATATAGATACATTATTTTTATCTGATAAACACATACTTAGCTTCAATATTACTCCACATATATTCTTAAAGTACCTACTATGTGCCAAGCATTGTATTGTACTTTCCTTGTAATAAAGCAGAGCACGTGCTCTAAAAGTGAGTTGGAGACAACTGGAATCAAATACCAAACTACTACGATTGAAACTATATTAGAAGGGAGTGATATAGTGCTGTGAACACGTATAATAGAGGAACACTTGGAAGGTGATTTTCAATGAGACGTGATAGGCCGCAAGAAAACAGTAATAAAAGAGAGAGTTCCAGAAAAAGGAGCTAGCATGTCAAAGGTCCAAAAGACAGAAGCAATGTGACATGTTCAAATAAATAATTGGAATCCAGAAGAGTTGAAGTTTAGAGAGGAAAAAAGAGACCAGAGGACTGCGGTGATACTGAAGAGGCAGCAAGATGCCACAGAGTCACAGCAAACAGGAAACATTCTGGAGTATTTCCCAAAAGAAAAGGAAAACATTCCATCACTGTGTGGGAGAAAGTGATTCACATGACTATGGCTGTGTGACTAAAAGACTGGATTAAATTAATATTTCAATGGAAATGGAAACAACATTTACATTGTTCTAAATACCTAACAGCGTACTATTTTCTTAGTACTAGTGAATATTCTTGCAACCATATAATGGTTTTGTTGAAATTAAAAATTGAAACATGGAATTCTTACTTGGAAATATGCTGTCTGGCAATTATAGAAAAGAAAAGAAATAAAGCACTGGTTTGTTTAATGGAATATAGAAATAGTATATATAATGCGGGAGATAATATTATTATTATGGTTTCTACAGGGTGCATGGGAAAGTTTGATTGCAGATGCCTGTGACATTTGCCTTATTTTTGCAATGAATGAGCAGTTGCTGATAATATAAAAACTTGACACAGAATAAAGATAGCTGTGGTTACTCAAACCGTACTAGTTTTCTAAGACTTGTATGATTTTGATTTCCAGCAGTCTTATGGAATAGTTAGAGGCCAGTCTATCAGTGGTAATGTGAATCTGAAACCTCACTGTGAACTGTATTCCAAGTACTTTTTAGTATTTTTTTTATTTTTACAGTAAAGATGAAAAGGAATTAAACACATCTTTAAGTCGTCCCATTAACAGAGAGACATTTTTGTGAAAATGATGCCATTGCTCTATCAATGCTCTTTTGTGGGTTTCCACAAAGGAAGTAGGTTAAAAATCAAAGCTTTAATTCAAAATATTCTTATAAAGCAAAAGCAAAATATAAGAATTAAATAGCTGCAGCTTTTCTACAATGTAAATACTTCATATGAATGTAAAAATACACTGCTATGAAGGCCTAAGAATAATAAAAAATATTTCTGTTATCTGTTCTTTCTTGTATCAATGCATATATATTATTGATGTATATACAATATTTAATTTTGGTATGTTAATTTTATTTGTTTTCTTATTTATACTGAACAATATTGAGTACAAAGAGAGTTTACAAGCATTATATTTAAATGTTCATATTTCCTAGAATTGGAAGACTTTTTGTTTTCTTTTGTTTATTTTTTATTTTGGGAAGTTTACATTGTTCATAAACATGTGCACACGTTTTCATTGATAGTGACCTCTGAATGCGTTCAGAGAGGTACAGAACTTTCGGAGTGTCATTAATCAAAGCAGGAAATTATAACTGACAGTGCAATTTGATGTTACAACAGTAACCCTTGAAAGAAAATGAGGCCTGAAAAAAAGTCTTGTACAAAAACAGATTGTAAATTAGCAAATGTCTATAAAACAAAGAGCATTGCAGTGTGCATAAATGCATGTTATATTTAAATTTATAATACTAAAAATATTTATATATAGATACTAACCCAAATAAAGCTATTCAGGTCATCTAGAAAATAAACTGCACAACATAATAGGGTGCACAATTAGTTGATTGATTGATTTCCTTCTAAAGTGGCAAAATCTCATTAATCTCTGCCTCTTCTCAATGAAAAGAAACTTTTCAAATTACCAATAAATACAATGCCCGTCAACTACAAACAGAAAACACTGAATCAGCATGTTAAATAATTGTATATCTTCTTTCACTCGGATTAGTTTCAGAGAAGTCCAAAATGATGTGTATAAAACTGAAATGCTTCTTTTTGAGAGTGTGAGTCACAAATGCTGACATCAGCTTTCATAGTGTCTTCCAAAATTCCTTGCCAAAAATCTGTTGATTTAAAGTGTGTCTAAACCCTTAAACACATATACTTGTGAGATGTCACTGAAGTAACAAGAAAGAAAGAAAGAAAGAAAGAAAGAAAGAAAGCCATAGATTTGTAGGTTATCAGTTATTTTAGTAATAGTAAAGAAGATATTATAATAGCAATTTAACTTGATGACTTATCCCATGAATCATGTGCCTTTATTAAAATACAATTTTAAAAAGATCATTCAAGTCACTGGATATCTAATTTTCAAAAGCATTTTCCTATAAAAATTATAGAAATTGTTCTCTTCAACACTGGAAAGAAATCTGTGCATATTATCACTGAAACCAATTATGTTTCCATATTCCTAGATAACATATTTAAATGATCTGTTGGGGATTTGCTTTTCAAATTAAATTACTGTAACTTTAACATTGCTATATTCATGTAAAGTGAAGGCTTCAGATACAATAAGTCTAATCTAAGCCTTTTTTCTCTTTATATTTCAGAGAAATGCAATAATTTGTAACAAAAAATTAAACATTGGATATGAGAAGGTTATATTAAGTTCACAGGATATTATAATCTTTAGCCTACAAGCTTCAAAAAGCCCATTATTAGATCCAGTGCTTCTGCTTATACATATATGTGTCTATGAATGCGTGTGTTATTGCATTGCGCAAATGCAATTGAGTTCAAACTTTTCGGATTTCAGTCCTCACTGGCTGATATCAATACTTTAATTAAATGTATTGTAGCACAACAAATAATATAGCATAAATTTCTACAGTTAGAAATTACTAAAATATCATTTATAAAATTTTTAAAGATAAAGTTTTTCTCACAATATGAGTTTTATTTATACAGCAATAAAAAATTCGGCGATAAATGCATTTAATGCTGGAAGAAATAAGCTTAATTTAAGTTTTGTTTGAAAAGATATACACTACATATGTATTAGTAAAATGTAATCACACAATCAAAGTTTTTGGGATGGGTAGGTTAAATATAATGAATATATTTCTCAAAATTTTATTTTAACTGTTAATGTATGTCCAATCACCCAGCTTTTGATAACAGGTTAAGGCCCTCCTTCCATGGTCAGTGGTAATCCTCCCCTGCTTTATTGCAAAAACCTCTGAAAATACTATGTTTTAAGTTGTTAAAAGGCTTCTATTTTATAGCTTAATCTGGCCTTGAACTCCCTGTGTAGCCCAGGCTGGTCTTGAATTCACAGCAATGCTCTGCCTCGGTCACTAGAGTGCTAGTGCTAATTTGTGCAGAGAAACCTTGAGAGTATTTCTACTCTTTCTCTGTTTTCTAGAATGGTCGACATTAATTTCAACAGAATTTTGTAGCAAGTTAATCATTTAACTTCATAGAACTGTATCCCTTTTATTTTCATTCATATTCCTCTCTGTATTTTCATATTATTTCACATAAAAATGAGTCAGGAGTTTGCAATAATATCATCAGACAAATGAACCTACTGGTACAAAATAACTTACCGAGTGTGAGCACTAACATTCCTCCTGGGGATGTTTGCGTATATAGACAATGCCGGCCACGGTGTCCTACCGAGTGTGACCTCACTCTGTGCAGCAGTCTCAAGTATTCTAGAACATTAATCCATTCATTTCCAGTCAGGTTAGGGAGATTATTCTACCATACTAAATTGTGATCATATTTTTGATATGGACTCTGACTTTTATATAAAACCCACAAAGATTCATATAACACACAAGTGCTAGAGAAATCTTTTTCATGCATATATACAAATATTTGTAATTATTTTTATATTTTATTGGATATGCTTACACATCAGATTAATAACTATTCCAGTACCCTAAACACCCGAATGGTAAATAGAGTCAAAGAACTCCCCACTTTCCCATTGCTAATCCAATTATTTACCCTAATTTCTCCCTAAATACTTTCTTTTACAAAATAACTCTTCCCCATATAAAGAAATAACCTTCATGGCTGATAATGTACATACTGTATGCTTTCTATACCAATTTTAGCTACATATTTAGTTTTATACTTTAATAAATTACTGTTTTAAGTATTTATATCTTTAGAACAATACTTTTCCCACAATAGTTACTATGTAAATATTAAATTTAAGTAACTATATACACACTCCAAAACTTGTTTTCTAAATGTATAAAATCCTTAAAGCCATTTTTTGTGTATGTATGTATTCAATTTGGATTCATGTACATTAAATCGTAACTAAATCTTAAAGAGTATTCCAGCCTTAGAATAATGGGGATAAGATCTAAATGCTGTACCACGTACTTCTGAAATTCCTTTTCTTAATGCACTAATTTACATACACATTTAAAAGCACATGATATGCCATAGAAGTATATCTAAACATTACCCGTAATTTTAATTACAATCTTGATGTACTTTAAAAATAAGTCACATTACAAAATTAAGACTAAGGGAATCAAGAGTGTAAACTAAGACTCATTTTTATACAGTAGTTCCAGCAATAGATGGGAAGGGAAATGAGAACTGCGAAGAACTGATGTTCTAAAAATCATAACGTTTTCAAAATTTTCAAAATAATAGTATTATAAATATCACTTTGGAAAATTCTGTTCATGATTACTGAGTAACAGTGAAGAAGAAAAATTAACATTGCTAATTATTAGGAAAATCAAAATACTTTTAAAAACATATTATCAAAGGTAAACTAAATAAAGGAAATCCAATTATCACTGAAGCAAAGATTAGCAATAAATATTTCAAACATTTTTCCAATATTATACATTCTGCTTATTTACTCTTTAAAGATGTTTACACATGATTTAAGCCAACTTATTTAGTCTTTGAGAGCTTTAAATATTAGAATTCTCATTTAGGTAACTTTAAAAACATTATTGACAAGTGGCTTTTTATAAGTTAACCTACACATGCATTTATTCTCATTTCTATGTACTTAAAATGAAATTTCACATTGATTATGTAACATTTATAAAAATTCTATTATCTAAAAATTGCTATCTGGCCATTGTGTTTATGGTTTTCAAAATTGCTTCATAAAGAAGTTAAAATGACAGTTACCTCCATAGCTGTATACATATAATGATTTTTTTTAACCATGGTCAATCCATTAGCCTTCAAGACATTACTGAATCAGGATGTATGTCTGCTTGAGACTGATGTAAGAGAATGTTTAATACACATGCTACTTTTAGTATTTGTATAATGAATCAGTATTGACATGTAAGTAGATGTTAAGGATCTTTAGAGTTAGAAAACACATATGTATATTATTTTAAATTTGCTAACTGTGAAATTCATATTTTATAGAAAATAGGTCATCTGAACATCAGGTTTATAGCTTCATGATTTTATCAATTAGAGGAAACATGGTCTGAACAGAAGACATGTGGGTCACATGACAGAATGAGAGCAGGATGTGCAGATGTAAGTGTGAATCATTTTATTTCCTTAGATAAATGTGAGGCCATTCAAGAGAGAGTTAGAAAGATGACACTTACATTTTATGTATTTGAAATTCAATAATAATAAATTATTTCCTAGAGCAATGGTTCTGTGAGAAAAGTCCAGCTTCACCAATAACTTGTCATGTGATCTTAAGCAAATTTCTAATGTCTCCACAATTTTCAAAATTGTACATGTGTTATTTTTACTTAATAATCATGGGCACTATGGTCAGCATATTTAATTCTCTTTTGATAAATTTATAGTATGTCAAACAATTTGTGAATACTGATTGATGAAACAACTAATATATAAGCTTAGTCCTGCTGAATAGAATTTCATTACTGCAATTATACCTTATGTTTCTAACAGACTGTGGCAATTATAATGCCTTTTGTAGAGATAAGTTATTCAATGAATCATTTTTAAATGCAAGGCAAATAGTCCGTGTTTTACAAAAGTACCCATGTTAGGGTGAGAGTTCACTTGAGATGCCAGCATGAAATGAAAGATTTTGAAGTTGGGAATTTTCATGCTGTGAAAATTGAAAACAAATATGTAAAACAAATAGTGCAGAAAATGGCAGATGATACACGCCCCTTAAAAAATTTGGACCCACAAAATAGCAATGATTTGTGGGAAATCAAATTGTCCAGATGCAGCTCTAAATCGGTATATTATATAGGTAGTAATTGAGCCATCTCTTGGTTTTCAGTAACTTTATGTAATAAAGGTAGAGATGAAAACTATGGGAGAGAGATCCAAGAAATCCAACTTCTACTTCTGCAAACAGGAAAGATGACACAGTACTTATATGGTTTTTCAGAAGGGCAGGATTTTCTTGTCAACAGAATTATCATCAAAGTCCAGGTGTTCTGGCATCTGTTCTTACATTTCTAAATATTACTTCCTTACTCTGCAAGGAAGTAATATTTGCTAAGTGCTGGCTTCAGAATCAGTACTAGATCCTTTAACCCTACTTACTCATTCTACAAAGTAGACACCATTGTGATCCATTTAGGGAGAAGGCACATGAGGCTCAGTTCAGTTAAGTCACTGGCTTCTTTGATTATTCTAATTAAATGAGTAAAAAGTTTGATTTCGAATCTAAATCTAGATCCTGAATGTAGCCCGGTGTCTACAACAAACATGCTGCTGACTTTATTTTCCAGATGATAAAAAAGCATTTTTAAACAGAGACATGCAATAATTTTCATGATGGTTATATGCACAGTTCTTTGCAAAGTCTATTACACTTTCAATTTAAAACACAGATACTACAGTCTTTTTGAGTAACTAAAATATTCCTCAAATTACATGACCACAGTCTTTTTCATTTTAAAGATGAGCTCTTGGGATAAATACTAAATCATTGGAGAGGCAAAAACAGCCTTCTGGGAAAAGTAAAACAAAACAAACAAGCAAATGAACAAAAGTTCAGCCCTTTGCCAATTGTTTTTGTTGAATTTTATTCTTTAACACATAGAATGGAAATTGTTAAACAATCTAAAAGTGTAAATATAGTCTTTTAACTTAGTATTTTTATTTTTACAGATAAGGAATCTAAAGCATAATAAATATTAATTGTTAATCTCACAAAATCCCTGTTTTATTCACTGGTACTAGTGAAAAATCTTAAAGTAAATAAGACTGAAATAGTAAATAGAAATGTAAATCACGTGAACAGTTAAATTACAATATTACCAAGACTGATTTAAAATTAAATCTACCGAAAGATGTTACTATAAAACATGATGATATTTAATGTCAGTTTCACTTACTCCACATTTTTATATTGGAACTAACTTTAGATTTTATATCTTTAGAAAAGGAAATTTCTTTATTGAATTTCTTCTCTAATATTTGAAGTATCTTACAGAAATCAAATGAATAGTAATTAAACTAAACTAAAATATATTAAAGACAAATTTGTTTTAGTAAATAACTAATGAACACAAATATCCATGTGTGGTAAGTTAATAGGAAGAATACTTCTCTTCATTCTACAAATTCTTTGTGATTTTCTTACACTTCATTTAATTTAGTATCTATTATCACTTGTAAGATATATTTGTATATGTAATGTATATGAAGCTGCTTTAACCCTTTGGGTCCTGTCTCTTAATTAAGATTTTATTTCAAGTCTCTTTTTTTCTTTCAGTCTCTATTTACTGGATAGCTGTTGTATGCCACACTTTGTATAAAGAATATATCACAGATCTTAGTAGTTTCATTATTATTCTATGAGAGACATTGAACTAATATGTGCCTTACAGTATTTTATTTCAAAGTAAATTACATTTATTTTACCATGTTGCAGCATTCCATTAGATGCTAGTGAAGCAGGTGGTATAGAACCATCTCTCTCACAGAAATTATTTTTCAAGAAGATTACAGATTTTTTAAAATATAATAAGAAATGTTAGATGAGAAAAATGATGCAAGACATTTAGAGAATGCCTTTGGAGGAGAAACTTGAGAATCAGTGCTGGTTTAGATGAGGTAGTCAAGACAGTCCTTTTCAAACAAGTGTCTTTTGGTGGAGGATACAGCCCATACAACTGTATTTCTTCTTATGAAAGAAGAAACCAAATAAGGACTCTTAAACAAATTCTCTCCCCTATGCTATAGTTTGGATGAATAGCTCCAAAAGGTCCATGTTGTAGAGGTTTGGTCGCCAATGGGTGGCTTTCCTGGGAGATGGTGAAACCGTGAAGAGTGAAGTCAGACCACTGAAGACAGGCCCTTACAGCCTCCTGAGACCCACTTCCTGCTGGGCAGGGGGCAAGCAGCAGAGTTGCTCCAGCACCCTACCTGATGCACTGCTTTGACACCAATACAGAAGCAACAGCCAACCAACACAAATCTCTGGAGCCATGAGCCAAAGTGGAACTTGCTTTCCTGTAGATTGATTATCTTCAGTATTTGCTATATTGATGAAAAACTCCAAAATCTATATGTAGTTTTTGCATACATACATTATGTATACAAAGTATAACTTTGGTGAGAAGGATTTTTCAGCAGGATTGAAATGCTGTTTTTAAAAATGCCTAATAAAAATATGTATATGCCTGATGCTCAAAATACTTTCCTTCATTTCATGTAGATGTACAGGCTGCTTGTTAGGAAACGCTGTTGTGACCCCTTTGAGAGCACTGACACCATTTCTATCTACCCGGTGCCATTCACACAATTTCAGTTCACTTCATTATTCTCTGTTTTGTAGGACAATAACAGAATAGTTGCCTCTGTAAAAATAAAATGAAATAAATGCAAGGCCATTCTCTACTCCAAGGACATACAATTTAAGTTAGACAATTTAGACATGAAACACAACTGCTGAGAAACTGGTTTATTTTGGAGAGAAAAGTATCTGAGTTTCTGTTCTTGTTTTCAGGTTTTTTTTTTAAAGAGGATAGATGATAGATAGATAGATAGATAGATAGATAGATAGAAATATAGAAGTATCACTACCTTTGAGATTTTTCCTTTGTGGTTATTTGAATTACTAACTAAATTTTGTCTCTATAGGTGAAAAAATATCTTTAGATATACAAGGTATAGTAGAGATTCCATTTGATTACCATAAAACAGAATAATTCATTGTGGTAAACACTGAATCCAAAACCAATTGCAAGATGAAAATAAAAACAGCAAAAATGTTTCTTTACCAAATATGAAAATATTATGCTTATGAAACCAGTTACTGAAAGCAATGGAACAGAAATTATTAAAAACAAATGTGAGACTACAAAGTCCTACAAAAAATAAAACTTGTTAAATACTCCAGATGCAAAAAGATTGCATTTATTAACTCTACCTTTTCAGTAAGAGTGATGTATCTTATTAGATTCTCATTATATATTTATGCAAAAAATGTGAGGAAGAAAAAAAGTGAGATCTTCAAAGAAAGAATGATTTTCAGTAAGTTACTCCTCAACTTTTAATCTATACGTGTGAGTTGCTTCAAACATTTTTAATGGTTCTATACATATATATTGTATGCTCCATATTACTATGTATATTTCCTCAAAAAATTTGTCTCCTTATGGAACACATCAATCTGGTTTGGAGGTCGTTATCTTTTAGGACTTGAAAAACTTCACTTCAAGCTCTCATTGATGCAAGGGTTTGTGCGGGAAAATCTGCTGTGATTCTGGTGGGCTTTCTTTTGATTGGTAATTTGTTTCTTTTCTCTAGCAATTTTTGATATTCCATTCTTGTGTAGAATTTCTGGAATCTTGATTATTATATATCGCAGATTTATTTTGATCCTGGCTAATTGGAGTTTTATATGCTTCATTCATCTGCATGTCACATACTTTCAGTTAACCAATGTAAAGACAGAATATCAGACCTAGATGAAAGGATTGTGGTTAGTGATCATGAAAAATATCATGGGACCATGAAAAATTAATCCAATAGTTCCAAGATGATGCAAAGAAGAACAATATAATATTGATTGGAGTCAATAAAGAAGGAACTGGCACAAATGACATTAAAAACCCGTTCATAGAAGTAATGGTAGCAAATTTCATTATGAATTACTTAAACAACTGGGTGACTTGGATACATTATTTTTTGAATAAATTAATGAAGAATATATGAATTAATTTATGAATGATGTTTGGATGATGTTTACCAGAGAAACAGATCTAATCCAAGATATACAACTCTATAAGAACTTATAAGATTGGCTTACAATGGTCAGCCACAAAGTTGAATAAGGGAGCATGCAGAGGGTGTCTGCATGTTAGCGGTTGAATGGTCCAGCCAAGGGCTGGCACTTACTGTAGAGCCCCACACAAGTCCTTATCAGGAGGTCATGGATCTGCAATGGAACCCTGAAGAACCTATGGTGGAAGGCTGAAGAGTCTACAGTGAAGGCTGAAGAGTCCCAGGCAGAAGCTGAACAGTCTGTGCCAGAAGCCAGGAGATGATGTCCAAGCTGAAGGGGAAGACCAGAGCTCCTCCAGTGAGGAAGAAATCAGTAGCTCCTCATTTGCATTTTAAATGTATGCAGGCTGCTTCCCTGGTGGAGGTGTAGCACTCACACCATCTGTGTGTCCTCCTCTTGCACAGGCTGAGGATATTACAAACTAGGGACCCTGGCCTCCTGCTGAATTACTTAGTTAAAGTTCTGACCTTCTCCTAGTGACACAATGAACAATATCCTAGAATGGTAACTGCTTGGTCCCTACTGATGTAATCTCAAATACTGTGTACAGTCATCCAAGTATTGTAATCCTCTTTCTAGTTTTCCTCACAATCCAAAAAGTTATGTTTGTAATCCATTGAGATGTTTTTGGAATCCCAGCAAGTTAATTCCAATCTACCACCACCAGTGCAACCCACAGTGAGAGTAAAAACACCAAGACATAGTCCAAGTTAAGGGCAGCCAAGGGGTCCTAAATCCAATCACGGTGAGGACATGCGGACAAAGGCCCTGATCCTAGGCCTCTCCTAGAGTTTATTATCTTGTGAAGAAGGAGGGTGACTTAGGGATGAGTGACAGTGAGGATTGCAGGAATTACGAGAGTAACTGGAGCTGGCTGGCCAGGTACAAGATTGGCATCTCTGTAAATTGCAGAGATAAAGATATGTAGAAGGATCAATTTACATAATCTAATTAAGGTAGCAATAAAATTGTTTTGGGAGGCTGTTGCTTCAGTTTTTGATATGCAAACTCTTGTGCCCTGGGTAGTCATAGCCTCTTTATCTCAGTTGACATCCCAGAACTATTGGCTCTAACATCTCACGTGCTCATATCCTGTACATGTTCTGTACCAGAACACTATAAAACACTATAAGAGGAAATAGGACTATCTGTTGGCTTTTGAGATTACATATTAGCACCCCAACTGGCCTTATGTGCAATGCTTAGAGCCAGTCAAAGAGGAAAAAAATACCCTAGCCAGCTTTTTACATATCAGTATAAGGAAATGTGTCTCCAAATAATCAAAGTCACAATAATTGTTTTGCATTCAAAGGGAGTCACTAGAGTTGTCTCCCACACCTACACCCCAGGACATAGAGCTGATGAATCACTTAGTTAGGCATCTAGACTTCTCAAGTTGACATGTGAATGAAGTTTGGATAAGAATAGTAAAAAACAAATAACACTGTTTCTGTGAAAGCACTATATGACTACCACAAAGCATATGTTATTGAAGAAGGAAGAGAATTCCTGTTGCATTTTTGCTCCTTGTGCCTAAGAAAGATGAGTCAGATGGAGAAGTCAGACAAACTGTCAGAAGAAAAACATGGTTCTGTTATCACCTTTACTGAAAGTCAACCAAAACCTTATATGTCATGAAAATTGTACCAATGATTATGAGAAAGTTTTCCCAGTGGTTTTATTATACACTTGTCATTCAACTTTATAAACTCTTCTCAAAGTAGGAGAGGAAAACAATAGTCAACGTAATCTGCCTTATTCAATGTGGGTCATTGGGAATTAAAATTATAGCATCTATAGAGACATGAAAACAAAAAAGTAATTGAATTGCTAAGCTCTTCAAACTCGTATCTTTTTAAATCATTCAGTGGATTTTATTTCTTGTGCTTATTCCACTGTAAAATTAGACATGCAAAGAAATATATGATTCTTTGTATCCACAATTGGTTATAAATCTTTAAAACAACTTAGGCTACATTAATTTAAGACTATGCTTCACAACCACATTGTAGTTCTTTTCCTCCCAATACTTAGTTAATATTATATGGACAGATATTAAGATTTATTTAGTGTGAAACTAATAATAAAACACTGTACATAATACTAGATATGTATTCTACTTTTAAGAAATAAATTAGGTAATTCAAAAAATATTATTTTTCTATGGCAAAAAGGATGTCAAATACTCTCATTTGTAGGTAGAGACAATTCTAAGTCTTATCTTTCAAAAGAAAAAATGACATCTCTTAATTAATAAAATACTATAAATTTAGTATTCTTAAACTGTATCCCGTGAGCTCCATAGGTAAAGTGCTTCAAGATTTTTATAAATCTTTCTATGTATGTGCTCATTTATACACAGTGCCTAACAGATTTCAGTAAAATCTCAAAAGCTACCAAGGAACAAATTAAAAGAAAGTCACAATATTTAGGACCAGCAAAAATACCCATTTTGTAAAATATTATTTTATTTTTGCAAAATTTTATTTATATTTCCATTATTCTGGGTATTTATAAAACATACAAATGCTTGGGAATAGTGAAACTTGAAAATACTGCACTCGCCTGTTTGTGAGCTCTTTACAGTGTGCTGAGAAGTGTTCTGCGGGTAGCAATGCTGATGTAACTTTTCCCTTTCTCTTCCTGGCTCCTTGTAAGTTTTCCCTCTCACCATCATCAAGCCTGGAAGTCACCCAGGTACAAGTACTTTGTGTTCACTGTTAGATCCGTTTCATCAGCTTTTTCCTTTAACTTTCTTTTTTATTTATTTTTTGCTCTATCCTTCTCCGCTCTTTAAATTAAATGGGCTAACAGTTGCTTTTCATATCTATAAGTATATAAATATTATTCACATTTCAAGTCTAAAGCTAACATAATGGGCTCCCTTCTTTATGACTCCACCTCTATTTGCTTCACAAGTGTATGTGAATGTCAGGGGAATGTTTTATGAACTGAGAAGCAGGCAATAATAATTTATCAATCTCATAAAATTGGTATGAAAAATAGAACATTTTTTACATATTGAAGTATTTTTGCCCAATACTGCAAATATAGCAGTTCTAAACAAACATCAATAAATGTCAGGCCTTCCAAGGAAATAATTAATGAAATGTGAAAATCCACTGTTCTCCACACTGTCTAATAAAAATACTGATTGCCCATATTAAGAACATGGAACGTGCATTTTACTTCTAGAATATGATACACCACTGAGTAATTCTGGAAGTTTATTCTGGAAGTTACCAATCTTACATGGTTAAAATTCTTGGGCTCTTTCATTAGGAGAGCAAGAGATGTTGCATCTTCCCAGATAGTGTAAAATGAAAAGCCTGTCTTTCAACATCCTTCTGATATTTTCTACAAATGGGGTCACATTACAGAGCTCTGGCAAAATAGCTTCAGGACACTGCTTCGAGAGCATGCAAGAGACAGAAAGCCGCAGAACATCAGGAGCCAGCTGGAGGGACCTGTGCTCGAGGAGCGAACAGGCTGCGGAGCCAGCTGGAGCTGGGACCAGACATCCAGCCGGATTCCATCTGGACTGGGCACCAGAATGTCCTTGCTCCCTCTGCACTGTGGAAACTTCCCTGGCTCCATTATTCTGGTTCTCTGGCTGTTGCCTTTGTACTCTGACCAACAGCCTGTTCCATATTTGACCTACTCTGTTTTCTGGCTCTGACTTTTGGATGTGCTCTTGTTGCCATGACTACCAGTCCTTGGTTTTGACTCATCCTGGCTTCTGGTCACAGCTTCTGCACTCCCACACAGCCAGGAGATCAGTTCCTAGCTCTGGGTTCATTTGCATCAGTATTTGTACACTGGCTTCAGGCCTGTAATTCAGCCATAACTTAGTGTCGCCCCTTGTAGTTTGAAGTCTTGGACCAGGGTTTCAAAAATGGGCCTGAAGGAGAATGCTTCAGCTTGGTTATTTGATGCTATTTGAGTCCTGTCCACGTCCTTCTTTAGTGAATGGTTTGGAAAAACATTTCATAACTCACCCTTAGTGAGAAATACTTTTCTACTCTAATCCCCTATCTCTCAAAGCTGTAAGTAGATCAATCCTTCCAGCATTGATTTAGTTACTTTATTTTGAATGATGCAAATGTTAGCTTAAATAAATATGAGATGTGTTTCAATAATTTGATTTAAAATCATGTTGAGAAATTTCATACAATGAGAAGTGGCGTGCAAAGAACAGTATTAGACACAAGATGGCCATATAAATAATAGTGGAACTCTGTTATTGTGTTTCCATGATATTGTTAATGTTAATAACAAAAATAGAGCTAAGAGAGTCAGTAAGTGCAGAAATGATGTGTATTGAGGACTTCAAAGAAGTCTTCTTTGCAAAGGTAGAATGTGACATAAATCTGAACAACCTGGCAAAAACTTGGGCAGAGAACTTTGAAATTTAGTAGTAACTACCAAGATAAACGTAATAAAGGAAAAAATATATTTTTATTAAGTTGTGGTATGTCATTTGGAAATAAGTTTCTATTTTGGCAAGAGGATATTATTAGTATGGATTCATAGTATATCCTCTTAATGTAGAAAATTAATAGGACATCAATGTTTATTGTTAGCCTTGGCTTTTCCACCAAGGGTTTCAAAGTTTGGGCAAAGGTCACATTATATTATGTATGGACTAGCAAAACATTGTTTTACCCAAGGTTATTCTTTTATTGTAATGAATAAAAACCATGAATGGTGTCTCACTTATAGGATGAAGCTTTACAAATGATCCAGGTAAGAGGTTAGAAGTTCCTAAACAAAGTAGTAAGAGGGTTATTATGGAAGATATATGTGGAGACACGTAGCCTAAAGTGAAAATATTACAAAACTAAAATATTTATGCCATTGCTATCTCTCCAAGCATATTATTTCATATGTTACTATTCAACAGATTTCTTTCTTAAAAATTTTAAAGTCAAAATATCATCTACTTTAGTGTTCCTAACCTTAAAGATATATCAGAATCACTTGAATAGTTGTTTAATTCTTATTTCTATTTAGTAATAATGGTGAGGTGATTGGATTTTTATTTTGGGGAAAAATCATACTATTTGAGAAGACATGTGACTATTTCTGATTCTGAGGAAAGGGTACCCACATTCCACCACCAGCTTTCCCTGAAGTCACAATAAATTGTGACTGATATTCTCTTGACCTGATGATATTGCCACAAGTTATCTTAATGGCAAAACAATAAAAGAGAATATCTTACTTGTCCTTAGCCAACAGAGATAAAATTATACAGGCTGTAAATGGCTTCATTATATATGTATTTGGGCAAATTATTCAGAAGGGAATTTCAATAAAAGAAATCTTGAACGTGATTGGAAATACTTCCTAATTTTTTAGTGGAAATTCTGGTTGGTCCATGAATATACAGTTATATTGTATTTTTTAAATATGTCTGAGGGACCAGTGAAAATATTATACAGTTGTCTGGGTGGATAGTTTCAGTGTGCCCTACTAGCAGAATTATAGTTGAAAGTCTGTGGTTCTTTTTTTATCTTGCTCTAAGCTCCATGGTGTTCAGCCAAGCAAGAAGCTCCAATTACCTCCTGAGATGACTCCTCACTCCAATGAGCACTGTGGGGTGCAGTGTAGCAGGAGGGTCTGGTCTCCTGCAAGGAGATTTAACATATGCCTCATTTTAGGCCACATTCTGTCTGAAAAGGATCTTGTGGAATCTTTAGGGCATGCACACAGCTCTAATTCACAATAGAATTATGAATTATAGAATAAACAAGAGTGAGCATTATATTTCAAAGAGGCAGGCAATTGTAATTTTAAATGTAAGGATTAACTCATTTTTCTTACCTGGAATCTCTTTGAATCTAGTTCATATGTCAGGAGATGCAGTAGTAATTTACAGACCAGTGTGTATACAAGATAAGGTATATGCAGATAAATTTAAATAACATCCGTCTATTCCCTGACAAAAATAATTAATTTTATTTGAGAATATAAATGACTTTACGATGATATCAAAGATATTTGCACTGTCATGAAAACTGTCCTCTTTATTTCTCAAATATCCATTTATCATTCAGGACCAAAGTTAAATATCTGCTGTATTCGCCATGGCCTTCTGAAATAGTGCTAATTGAGCAGCATTTTTCTCAAATGCTGTCAGAATCTGCCACAGTTTTTCCCTCTCACATTTGGGGTAATTCTGTTGCCTTTACCAATACAGAAAAATAGAAGTGGAAAAAGGAATTTCTTTTCTTTATTTTATTTTATTTTATTTTATTTTATTTTGGCTGTGGAGATATGTACCCTGTTATTTTAAATATCTAACACTTTAGTGTCCCAAGTTATATCATACATCAATGCCATTAGATGCTTTCAGCTCTTCAGGAACAAAGCATTTTCCTGGTATTCTGTTTAAACTCATATTATGTAGGTGATAATATTTAGATTTTTGTATGAGACTATTTTGTCACCCTGCTATCTGGGAAAATAGGAAAACCTGTGAATTTGAATTGTATTACTTAACATTACATATATAACATTGTTACTTATTTCTCTTTAAAGTTCTGTAGTTCCTGGTTATAGAAAGTAACTGCAATTACAGAAGTGTTTCAATTCACACTTAGTTGTTTTAGCCACCGATTCTCTGTTTTCCTTATTAATTCTCACAAAGTGTATCATATTTCAAATCTGAAATATTTATGCTTTCCTTTTTCTCTTATTTTATTTGCCTTCGAGGGGTTTTCAGCTGGAGAAGAGTAGACAACAGCTCCATGCCAACTTCTTTCTTTGCTCTTGGTTCTTCATCTCCACATCTCCCCTTTGCCGCCTACCTGCTCGAGCAGGTCTGACAGTTGTATGTCCTTCCTGTGCTAGATGCAAAACTGCAGTGTTTTAAATCAAGACTATAAATCAGCAGGATTGTTTCAGCATTTGATGCTTAGCTCTTTTTTATGTTTTTTGAATATTTGTTCATTTGCCAGTTTTACCATTTTTTACTGGTTTTCATTCTTCATATGTGAGATTCTTTCAGGCATTAACTGCACTGACGCAAAGTTAACTTTATCGTACTTGTTCCCTAATACACACACGGTTATTTTTCATCTGGTCATGTAAATAAAATGTGAAACTATAAACCTGAATGTATCACACCATTAATTTCCTGTGAGACAATAAGCCTGAGATACTTTAAATTTGACTTGGATTATACTCCAAAGAGAGTACACGCTAATTAACAAAAGGGGTATGAGAGTATCACTTCAGAAATGTATTGCAAATAATATAAATCAATCACAAAACATAGTTTGCTCAGAGTTCAAAAGGGAAAACTTTTGCCAGTTGGAGATTTAGAAGTTAGCAATATGATTCTCTATATAAGATTTATGTTCTAGTGTCAGACTGTATATCTGGTATAAATTTATTTGGATTAGCATGAACTTAATTATATATGTGTGAGGATAAAATTCTGAGCCAATTTTGTTACTTTATTTTTAACATTTTCATCTGAATTAGTAGCAAATTATGATCTAAGGGTTGGTTCAACCATGCCTTCATGGTCTAACCCAGATAAACAAGGGCAAGCCTCAGGAGACCTCTCAGTGGGAAAGCAGTTTTAATTAGTAAATGATCCTGAAACTGCATATTCAAAACAAACTATTACTCAGCAAACAGTATTGGTGTTGCCAAGGAAGAGTTCTCATTCACAGCTTGTGAGAAGGCAGGAAGCTTTAGGGAAGAGTCGCTGATGGGTAATGAGAAGTGTCACTTAAAGTTAGTTCCTGGAAGTAAAGATGAAAGTGAAGGACACTCATCCTCCTGGCAGCAGGGCTCCTATCAAAGTGTCAGGTTTCAGTTATCTCAATTTGGCAGTTCCATTGAGGGAAAGGAAAAAGCTCAGTTAACTTTCTACAAGAAATAAGAGTCTTCATCTTGAAAGAGGCATTTAAAAGAAACAAGAAATGGCAAAATAATTAGGATTATACTTAAACTGTCATGTCACTAAATTATAATCTTCAAAAAAGACTAATAACCAAATTAATACAAGGATTTTTACTGCATCTTTTACAAATAGCAAACAGCTACATTTATTTTTTGCTGATATTATCACTTTTCTGAAGAAAAATTAATGTTTAATACTCTATATGAATTCAGTTTGAGATTTCAGTTATTCATAATTATGGATAATATGTTGAAAAATAAATTTACTCATTAACATTTGTATTGTGCAACATTGAAGCTACTGCTCCATTTGACATTCAATTAAAAACATATTGTGGTATTACATTTTGGGTTCCTACATAAGAATACTTGAGAACTGCAATTTTAAAGAGCAGAGATTCATTTTGTATAGATCTAGAAGCAAGGAAATATGAAAACATTATGAAAACACCTACATCTGACATGGACTTCTTTTAGCTGTGTTATATCATGGCCCATTAGCAAGATAGTGCAAGAGATCTAACTCACAGACTCAGGTCCTTTTATAATCAACATGAATCCATTCACGAGGTGGAGCTCTCATGACCCAATGCCTCCCGTTAGGTCTCACATCCCACCTTCTTGCGATGAAGATTAAGTGTGCAATATATTCTCTTGGGTGTACGTAAGCATAAGAAATGTCAATAAAAATACTTGGTTGTTGCTACAATGAGTTTTTACATGCCAATGCACTGAGTTTTTAATGTTATATATGAGTAGATTGCTCATTCATTGATCATTAATCATTTGGTTAAATTAACAATCACTATCTAAGCATATTGCATATTTTCATCCCCATGATCTAAATAATGATCAAAATAAACTCAGGATAGGAAGAATTGAAGAATACCTGGACTCTATGTACTATATTTGGCAAAGACAACTTCCACTTCTATGCATGGAAGAGAGTTGATGATGAGGCATTTTGATAAAAGTAAGTAATCTCACATTTCCAAGAAACTCTTACCAAGCTGGAAGGGATTTTCCCCCAGTATTCTGAATTATTCTAATCCTGAACCTGTTTTACTTGACTACTATAGTACTTTATTCTTTTTTTACTTATAAAGAAAAGCTGGAGAAAAAGAAAGATGTTAGGCATTCGTCTGACCCCAAATGTTGGAAAGATTAAATATCACTTTTCAGATGGTACAGTTTAAATTCCGCTGGCAGTTAATAGTTTTGTTTTAGCAGCAAGCAAAACAATGGTGTGTTAAGTGTTGCCATCATCAACTCTAGTTACTTATTACATGCTGCTCCTTTTGGCCACTTGCACATTTACTAGTCTTTGGTAAAAATAAACTAAAACACACAGTAGCACACACTTCAAATCAGCGCACCCACATTTTGGCAAAAGTCACACCACATTTTTAATGATTCATTGGGTGGAATTAAGTTGCAAACAGAAGATAAAGACAAAGAAATCAGGACAAGTGGGAAGGAGCATGGTAGGCAGAAAGAGCAATGAAAAAAAACACAAAAAATTGGAGAAGAAAATTAAAACCTGCTAAAGAATATGCAAACCCCTTTGCCTGTGCTTCTGCTTCCAAACACAAAAATATACACACTGTAAAAGGAAGGAAAAACCACATCTTACTACGTTGGTTTCAAATATTCCAAGGACAGTTTTA
Organism: Dolichotis patagonum; assembly: GCA_004027295.1. Classification (NCBI taxonomy): domain Eukaryota; kingdom Metazoa; phylum Chordata; class Mammalia; order Rodentia; family Caviidae; genus Dolichotis; species Dolichotis patagonum. The sequence goes on along the minus strand of PVJX010001384.1, from coordinate 44,170 downwards.
GCATAGTTATTCTTCCACCAGTTATAGTCAATCTCAAGTGGAGCAATGGTCTTTCCCAAGGTATGAAATGCATAGAGAATTATTGTTGAAACATGGTGAGCCTAATGGTGTTTTGCCTTTTTGTGGATGAGCAGTGCAGGCATGAATTATGCCCTTGGGGCTGACATTCTGACATGATCAATATTTTTTAGCACACTTACAATAGTAGGGATGTATTTAGCAGTAAAACAAACATGAACCTGTCAATACGACGCTTATAATTAGAAAGTTCCCAGTTTTTCATTGCATTGGCCATTTAATATATATCCCATTATTCTCTTAAAACTTTGTTAGTTTACTCATCATGAGCGACAATTTAGGTTTTTTTGTTTTGTTTTCAAATGGAGAAAATATATGCAAATAACAAGCAAGAGTTCTGACTCTGACAATTAGTATTATAAATTACGGCCCAGGTCTTGGTAGTAAGCCTTTTAAAGTCTATTCTCCTTTGCAAAAAAATGTTTTTCCTTAAGTAATATTTTGATGAATATGATATTAAATACAAAACTAATGTTTTGAGAGGAAAGCAGTAAATTGTTGAATATATTCTAATCCATTTCTCCTCTTGAATATCAACATATGATTTCACTAGATCTGGGAAATCAGAGATTCCAAAATATTAGAGAATCATTATGTGAAATCTTATTAAGAAAACAAGAACAATTACAGTATAATGATTAATTCATTGACTGTATGATATATTCTAAAACTACAATGCATATATGCACTTTTAAGAAAACATTGTGAATAAACAAATAGTTATGTAAGCTGTGTTCATGAGACATAATGATTATGGCATTTTAAATTACAAGATAATTCACATTAACGGTGTGGAGAAGAGGTAGAATTGATTACTCTATATACACATAATCATGTGTATACTAAGGAAGGGCAGGGAAATAAAAAGTAAATTAACCAATAAATGATCATGACTCAACATTACCCTTAAGGATTGCTTATTCTATAGCTTAAGTAGTGGTCTGGAACAAATGAATAAATAATCTTTAAATTCTAAATGTACCCCTTAAGGTAAAATAAATGGGTTTTTATTTTAACCTGAGAAATGAGAGTAGATATAAAAATACTTACAAGTTAAATACATATCAAAGTGTTTCTTTTTATGGCATTCATTATTTTAAAGTAAAAACAAGTTTTGCCTTTAAGTATATTGCATAATATTCATATCATTTAAACAGTTTGTCTCATGAATGTTTCCCCCAACTTAAATATGTACATATAAATAAATAGCATGAAGATATTCAAACCACTGAAAACAAAAATGTGGCATCAAAATCTAACCAAAAAAGATTTTCCAAATAGGTTTCTTTCTCAAAGCTTTCTTGTGGAAGCTCTGGAATATTAAGCATTAGATTTGCAATAAACATGACATTAGATAGATAATTCATGCAAGCAGTAATTCTTTGCATTTATAACCATGTTCAGAAGTTTAGGGCACCTTTCCCTCCTTCACTGGCTGGACATATCCTGCAGCACCTATTGCAATAACTTCTTGGAATATAATGCAGATAATACCTATCGTTCTATCTATCATCTATCTATCTATATTACCTATCTGTAATGTACATATACTGGATTCCTAAGGACCACTTCAATGCTGTGTTTCAAATTGTTGTGAAATATGGCAAGAGAATGAAAATTTCATTTAGTCACATTTGTAGTGAGAAATGGTATAGACATTAAATTGGTAAAAGCCATCCTTTGACACAACTTTGACCACCAAGGGACTCTGCCCACCAGTCAGCTTTCTTGGAATGTCTGAAGCTCATGTGACAGTCCCCCCATGGCTAAGTGACTTTGTGTGCACGTGGCAGATCCCAGGGGCCTTCCTTGCATTTCTATGAGCCTTTGCCTAGAAACAGCAAATGAAGTGGTGGCTCAGCCCGAGCTATTTACCGAAGGCAAAGCTAAGGCAGAACTCACTGAGAGCGAAACTGATGCATACAGAGGAGCTGAGGCCTTCAGAGCCTGCTTGGAACTGGAGTAGAAACTCATGTAATTGGATATAACATTTTAGATTCATTAATCTCTATCTACCCTATTCTGGACCCTGCAGCACCCTAATGAATTCTAGTGTATAATGCCAGGTGGCCCAAGCAAAGCAGTGCAATCAAAATGCAGTAGGACTTTGCCTGAGGAAGTTCATCCTTGATGTTATCTCCTTCTTGTTCTCTTGCTCTGAATTGTTCTTTGGTTGCTGGAGCTAATTCTTCTTCAAATGTTCAAGTACTCTTGTTTGCTTTTGGGAATTTAAGAAAACAATAGTAACTCTCTTGGAATTCAGCAGGTGAATTTCCAAATATCATTTTTGTTCTCTTCCTGAAAAACAAAATACATCAACAATGTATCTAACATCATTAAAGATTCCAAACTTGTGATTTTATAAATACTCCTTTACATCTTGTCAGAAGAGTCTCCTAAGTATGAAACACTTTCCCAGGAGGATTAACTCTTAGAAGCTACATTTCAAGAGAAGGCAGAGGAGGGATTTAAAAAATCCTGCACAATGCTCTGAAGCAATGTGTGTGTTTCATTCTGCACTATGTGCCTATAAGGAGTTACTTTCACAGTCGGAGAATGACACTTAGGGTGCTTATTAAAGAATGAAAAAGAAAAAAAAAGTTTTGAATGGAAGCTGTAATTTTTTTCCCTTTATGACAGAACAGAGTTGTCTAACCAAATTTGTTTTTCAAAGAGTAGCCTGAGTGTAAAGAGGGAACTTTTCTAATTAGAAGGTAATTCCAGAAACCTCTGATTATGCCTTAAGTCTACTGAATATGGAAATGTGAAGCCTTCTCTTGTAATTAACTCAGTTCCTTAACGTTAGGATGGACAGGGCTCCTCACTGCTAAGCTTTCAAATTATACTGTGAAAGCAGTAGGTCAGTGGGGCTTCCCCCACCGTGCTGGTGGGCACAACTAACTGGCTTTGTTCAATAAAAGCCCAGCCAAGTCAATGGCCTGCTGACTCCACTTAGGTTTTACTCTTTTTTATTTTCTCATTTCCTTTCTCTTTTAAAATCTTTCGTTTGTTTTGCCAACATGCCTGCTTTTCTGGCACACCTGCTTTCTTCCTTAGACTGTGTTTGTTCTCTCAGAATCAATTGCGAGCAGCTTGCAACCAAATGCCTGATTAAAAAGTTAGCAGACCTTGAGTGCAATTACTTCAGCTCTATAGCACTCAGGCATTAAACCTGGTGTTAATTGTTTCCCATTTTTGTAACGATCCTTATAATAGGATAAAAGCAAAAGAGATCATTTCTTGCAGTTAAAACAGCAGAAAATGAAGACATTCACTCTGATTAATCATTGTAATATGAAATTAAAGGCAATTAGGAGTAAATACATTTTAGAATGTTTTTTGATTCCAGGAAATGTCATCATTCCTGCTATGTCAAAATGAACCTATCAATTATTATCATGACAAAGTATTCATTTAAGGAAAAAAAATTATGTGAGATAAACTTTAAATAACTTTAAAATGCTTATATTATTTAGAGGAATATTATTATTATCTGAAGGTTTTCATGAATACAGATGGATGCTTATGGTGGATTATCAACTCACACGCAAATCTGTGATGAAAGAAAGGAACAAAACAGACATATACTACTCAAAAGTGGCATATGTCCCCAAAAAGATCTCCAGGTAGGCCCTGCAGGGGAAATATCAGAAGAAGGTATTGTCATTGTAGGCAGTATCTTGACAATGTGTGTTTCTCTTCAATATATTAGACTTTTAGTACGTGCAGTGAAGCAATATATAAAATAAACATGGGAGATGGTGATTCTGATGGTCCTGACCCTGTGCAGGCCTATGCCATAGATAGATAGATAGATAGAACTGTAGTGTTTGTGTGTGCGTGTGTGTGCGTGTGTGGTGCTGGGATTGAGGGATTTGTGCGTGCTAGCATGTTCTCTACCACTGAACTATATACCCAACTCAGTTTTTTAACTAAAGTGTATAAAGGAGAAAAAAAATTCAAAACAGAAAGGAGACAGAATAAAGCTAAGTACTTTTATGGCCCTACAATGTGTGTTTTAAGCTAAGTGTTATTACAAGAGTTAAAAAGCTTAAAATATATTTTAAAAAACACTAGCTAAGGTGAGTTTATCATCAAAGAAGGAAAAAAATCATAGTAAATTCAGTGTAGGTTGAGTGTGCAAAGTCTAGAGTGACGGATGGTAACACCCTACCTCTTCCTGTTCACTCTGCGTTCAGTCCCCGACACCCAGAGCAGATTCCAGACTTACAATTCTCAGTCATGGGAAGAGTCCAAACAGGCAGGCAATTTTTATGTTTTATATATTTTTACTTAGTTTTCTATGCTGAGATAGGTTTGTATACACAGGCATTTACCATTCTGTTGTAAATGCCTGCAGTATTGAGGACAGCGCATGCCACGCAGGTTTGCAAGAAGGACCACTGAGCTCCACCATACTGCTCATGTGTGTATCCGGCTAGTCCACCTAAGTTTCTGTAAATACAACATGGGATGCCCGCATAGTGGTGAATTGCCTAATGACACGTTTTTAGGATGAATCTATTGTTAAGTGGCACGTGATTCTATTTTCCTTATCCTTCTCTTAGCATGTGCTCCCCACATTTACACATTATTCTGATATTATAGTTTCAGAAATATCGATTCCATGAACATGGATAATTTAGATAGCTTGATTCTATTTGATTCTATTTTTCTAAAGAAGTAAGTATACCTACATAAGTATCTAGGATGAGGTTAGGAATCAAATAATACAATTAATAAACAGTATGAATTGAAAGTTTTTCACATACAATGCCAGAAGAGATTTAAATTCCAAACTGTTAATGTCAATTCCTTCTTTCACAAGACACACTAACGGAATAAAGGATTATGGGGATGTAGGGGGAGGGAAGGCATCCTAGTACAGTATTGTGTCTTTGTACAAAAATGATTTTTTTCTATTTCTTGGGATTCATTTTTTGTTAACAGATATATTTAAACTATGATTGGTTAACTGACATGTTTGATCAGGTATAACACAAATTGCAGCTCTAATGAAAGTATCTATGGATTTTTATATCTATGAAAAGTTAGCGATGAAACGAGTTGCTTAAACTGCATTCTCTGTGTGCTTTCTTAGTCTGCGAAGCCCAAATTTGAGAACCTCTGTGATGTATCTCAAGAAAGGTAATTTCTTGATTCCCATCAATGGGACTAGGACTTGGACCAGGACAAAATTATTTTCTAATGTGAGGAACATTTCTTTTCACCTTGATGAAGTTAACTCTTAAAAGTATATCTCTAGAAGTTTCTATATTAGTTTAAGTCCTTATAGATAAAAATTAAAATATTTAAGGTGAACAAAATTTATACTATTTCAAGTTTTTAATAGAATAGCAGAATTGTAGATTGTAATCAAATTTATGCATATAGAAATGCTTTTAAAAATACAAATAGTTGCATAAATATAGAACCTTTCCCATATTATCTAATATATACCAGTTAGAGATGACTGGATGAGCTGTATATTATAACTTCACCAAAACACTAACAAACACATACTCAATAGAAATAAAATTTAATACAAGAGTGAAAGATACTATCATCTTTTAAATTCTTTGAAAATGGCCTGATGTCCTTTACACTTTTACTAAAATTCTGCTCACTTGTCATTTTATCTAATCTGTTTTAAATGGCTTTATTTTAGTAAAGTTTAAGATTTACAGAAAAATTCTGAAGGTACCTCCAAGAATTCCCTTTTATACTTGCAACCTGAACATTTTCCCCTATAACTAGCAATCTTGCGTCAGTTTAGTGTAACATTTTCATATTTTACTAACTAAATTCTATAGTTTACCTTAGTGTAACTCATTGTGCTTTCAACCTAGGGTATTTTTAATACCCTAAACGATAAAAATTTTTTAACATTTAATTATACTTTTCCTTAAAGTACACACATGTAAATAATTGTTAACTACACTAATTTCATTGAAAATAACACTCCAGGGTAGCAAATTATACATTCATTTAAATGTTATTTTATATTTGGGATTTTAAGCACTTAAATATTTACTTTAGAAAATTTAAAATATTTATTCAAATTGCAAGCTTATTGTTCTTAAATTTTAATTCAGAAGCTAAATTATACCATATAAGTTCCATTTACTGTTGGAAATTCTGTACGTTTTACTCTGAAACCTTTCTCTTTATATCTAAAACAAAGGTTAGTGCACAATTATTGGATATTAGAGTCAAGAAAACTTCCTAGTGTTTACTCTCTGGTCTTCAAAAAAATATTTTTATGGCTTTTGGACCTTTTTTCTATATCATTTGTCCATATTTGAAACATAACATTTGAGAGGGTTACCTCTGTAAAAGAACTAAATGTTATTTAGTATAACTTAATATTTTCTAGCTGCTACCTAAATATACAGACAATATTACACACAGAAGCTCTTGACATATGTTGGAATTCTATATTTGTATTCAGGGAAAACAAATTATCCCCAGTGCACAAATAACTGAGATTGGTGACTCAGTAATGTTTTCAAAGGCAAAGTTTAAAAGCCACAGGGCAAGTAGCGATTATCACTGAGATGTAGGAGTGAATTTTGTTCAAATATCAGGCTCAAAATCAGTGACTGAATGCAATAATAGGTGAAGGTTTTCATTTTGAAATAAAGTCCTCTACTTAAATTTTTCAGAACAAAGACTCACTTACCCAAGAGGAAAATCTTACTCATGTTTATTCCGATTTGGTTAGCTTCTCTTTCTTCTTAAGATCATAACAAGGGCTCTGATTCTAGCAGTGTGGAGAAGTAGTTATACATTTTTCTAAGCCATAGGGATTTCAAATATATTTTCATCCAACTTACCAGGATATCAGTGTTTTATACTTTACTGATTAATACTTAGTAAACTTATAATCATATTTTCATAATATTTCCATGTTCAAAGGTTTCTGTGCTATATGTATGTTGGAAACTTGTTTTCTCAGCTTTTTTAAAAGATAATTTTAATTCAAATCACCTTATGAAGCCCATCGCTACTCATTTCATTCTCATACCATACTGCCTTCACTATTATTACTAAATATATGATTGAAAAGGAACATACCTTTATACAAGCTAAAAATAAGATTGAGGGTGATCTTTAAAGAACAGAAATTATGCAGTTGATGAATACTGTCTTTCATAGTTGACTTCGTTCATAGACACACTTGATAACGTCATTTCTCAAACTATGTTGGAACTCTACACTTGTAATGATCCTCATGTGCAGTTTTTAACTACTGAAAAAACTGTGATGAAAGACTTTCTAATCTTTCCTTTTAAAGTGCCATCATTGCTGAGCGTGTTGTCACATGCTTGTAATCCCAGCACTCAGGAGACTGAGACAGGAGGAGCACCTCATATTCACGGTCAGTTTAGGCTACATAGTAAGCTTAAGGTCAGCCTGGACTGCGCAGTGAGACTGTCTCAGAAAACAAAATGAAACACCCAAAAACTAAAATAAATAAATAAATACATACATACATAAATAAAATGCCATTGTTCCTGAATAGAATTGTCTTTTACTTCCTTAAAAAATAAAATTAATTCATTAAATGCAAAGATTTGGTCCTTAGAAGCTGTTCAAAATAATATTATACAAACTCTCAAAATGCTTCAAAATGACAAACTTAATAAAAAGGCCTTTTAAAATTTAGCAGCCTTGATGCAATGGTATATAGATTAGTGTGTATATAATACAGAGAATACATGTTGTTTGAAATCTCTATTAATTTTGAAATTGTTTTTTGTGATTTTATAATAGCAATTATATATAATTCTGTAGTCAATGAAATAGTATTCCTAAACAAATAATTCTTATTACTTGATCAGGCTATATATTATACAAAGATAACAAAACCAATGAAAAGATTGTTTTTTAACTGTAATGTTTGGTATCATTAATTTAATGTAAACTTATACTTAAATTTAAACATTCTCAGTTTCAGTTAATAATGTTTTGATTTTATTCCATTATTATTCAATAATTCTTATTAATAGCCAACCACGTTCCATATTTTCATACTCTATGAATAGGTAAATTTTTCTTAAATATATGTATAGTATGTCTCTCTTTATTGGTGTTTATGAATAAGTTTTGAAACATATGTTCCTATACATATATGTGTATTTGCATACATCCAAACATAAATGTGTATGTGGTGTATGAATACTTTTAGTCTCTTCATTTTTACTAATTTATACTGTAATAAATAAATGTGACTTGAAAATTACATATTCTTAATTGAAATTTTTCAATTCCAAACAATATTTTTATTGATGACCTTTGAGAAAACTAAAAGGAGTCATTATACAATGCTTGTCTTTTATGACAAACTTTTTTTTCAAAAAAAATACAAAGAACAAATTGTTTATGTTTTCTTTTCTTATGTGACATACATAACACTTTGCTGTTATCCAATCTCTATATCTTTATCAATCAATCAATTTTTGCATTGCCTGTTACTTTTTAAATGTATACAAGATTTCAGATAAAATCTTAAGAGTGCTTATTTTGTGTTCACTCTGCTCCTGCTGGTTCTATATTTCTCTGTGCCAAATTTAGGGGAAAAATATTCTAGAACGTTAATCAAAGAACCCGGAAGAAAGAGTGCAATATTTGCCCAATGGTGTCATGTTCTGAACTTGTATGCACACATTTCTATCTCCCATATGCATAATTTGGGTCTCAACCTAATGTTTTGTAGGCTATTTTCCATGGTTCACTTCTCCGTGTGACCTAGTCCCCTCACTAAGCTGATGAAGAGGATTAAGTCTTTGAACATGATTGCATTGGTAGTTTCTGTGCTAATTGATAGTTACTTAGCTGTCTCCTTGCATCACAGACTAGAAAGATATGCTGTAGCAGCATCATTCTTTTCCCTTTTGCTTTCTTGCTGAAGATGTGACTAATGGTTCATAATTAATTGTAATCCATGGTGATACATATATGTACCATAAGCTAGGCTGTGTTTGTATCCTTTATGGCTTCTAAAAAAAAGTTTGTTTCATTTTATGCTACAAAAATAAGAGGAAAAGTTTCGCTAAATAAAATAAAACTGCAAGGTATGATACAAAATCAGCTGAAAGAGATGATATCACATTTCAGGTCTAAATTAACCATGTTTTATGAAGAGTTTTCAGCCATGTTGTGTATGATAATAGTATTTCTTGCTGATTTTATACACAAATGTCTCTTATATCCCTATCCCTCCAATACTGTTTGATTCTCTAAATTTGAGTAATGCGATCTGTATTACTATCTTTAATTCTTATAAGATAATTATGATCTTGTACCTGTTTAACAGTATAGAAGGGAAGACTAAAGTGGGGTGTGTGTGTGTATCTTTTCACAAAAGCTGAGTCAAGTGGTCATGGTCCTAAGTTAATTACGATATAAAAATGGGACTATGTCCCAAAAGTTATCACTTAGTTAAAATGGTTCATTTTTGATTTAGAAGTTTTATTTTATATTGAGAATTATTAGCAAAAAGAATGCTAGACAAATACTCTTTATATCTTTTATTGATTCTGCTAAAGCTAGCTGAGATGAATCATTAAATACTAGGCATCAAATCAGACTCTATTTCTGTTACCATTAGTGACAGTGCTAGCACGTATTTTTCAGTCATTTATCATTATCTGAAGAAAAGCACCCTTCCTTTAACTCCATGTAATGTCAGTGGCTTCTATATTGACCTACTAACAGTGAGAATTTAGTACAATTTCTAATTAAATTGCCACAACTTCCATGCATGCTAATTTTGTAAATATGATAAGGGTAACTTACTTTGTCACACAGATTAGTTTGTGCTAGACAACTACATAGGATAGGACTCATGCTGAGTTATTTCTTCCATATTTCTGTACATATAATTTATAGATGCAAAAATTCTGCTTGTAATTCAGGAACAGCTGCTCCTGTTTAATGTAGTCATTTTGTATTTTATATGCTCAGATAAAGGACTGTATTCCTAGTGGGCAACATTTAACTGTGAGAAATAGATTGAAGACATTTCAGATAGCACAATCTAAATAAGAATATAAGAAGCAACATAACTAACAATGAAGATAATTTTTAATCCTTTCTGCTTGCTTTGACCTTTGAGGAGACCTGATGTTACCAAGCCAATGGGGGAAACTGATTCAAATATTTTCTTTTTCTCTTATATCTCAAAGGGGAAAAGATGTTGTAGAAAGATTCTTGTTTTTATGTTCGTTGCAAATTTTTAAATTCAAGCACCAAGGCTACACCCAAAAGGAATTCAAAGAATGTACTTCTCTCTGAAGTTAACTACAGATACCAAAGTTTTAGGAGAAGTGCTACTTAACTTTTTCTCAGATTATATCACAATGAAAAGGAAATAAAATTACATTATACATGTCACCATGTGTCATTAACATATATCTTCTTATCATACAGAGACTTATGAAATATTCAAAGTACTTTACAAAGCACAAAAAGCATATAGGTCACTAATATGTGAGACTCATTTCAAAACAAGAATGTTTATAAATTATAATAAACAAAACAACTTTAAGTTAATGTGATTTTCTTACACATATTCAAGGAAAAATAAACTCCAAAAGTAAACATGCAGTTGGGTAGTACGTTAGAATAAAGGGTGATAACTGTATCCGCAAATGAAGCAATTGCCAGGCAGCAGAAAATAAATTGGAAAGCACAGTAAGTATAGTGTAAGAGAAGACATCTGCTTTCTCTAAAAATACCACTTGAATTTAAATGACCACTTGTAATCTGAAAACTGGTCATTCTTTATATAATATTGCTAAAACTAGCAATTAAAGAAATAATTTTAAAGTTGCTAAAAACTTTGCTTCCATCATCTGTGATCAGTGACGTTGTTACTCATCTTTCTCAAACATAAAATACATGTTTCCAAATATTCAAAAATGTAAACATGGAAAGAGGAAATAAAGAGAGGCTGATAGTAGGAGAAGGCTATTGTATATCATTTTGCTACTTCTAAAATACAATAGGGATCTGCTAAGTCCTTAGACAAAGAACTTTTCCCATGGGAAGACTCCTTACAAGATGGACAATTGTATTGTATTGCTACATTATCTGATTTAGACTCCCTCCAGGAATCTTTTAGGCAACTCATTTTCATTCAATAAGCATACATCAAAAGCTCATGAAAGGTCAAGAGTTCATTCCTCACAAAATTTCCTACTTTTGGTTTTATCAACCTTTTTTAAAGGTTGGTAGCTTTTGTGTAGCCACACGAAAATTAATCATTCAAGGATTCACCAAATTAACAATTATTCTGTATTTGCATTGTGAATAGTCTATTCTGAGAGTCTCTGTTAGTCTTCCATCCTTTCCTTATTATAGTTTCCTACATTGATAATGGATTCCAGTTTATGGCTGGCAACAGATGTGTGGATTATTTTGGCGTACACTCAAAACACGTTCTCTTCCTTTTTCCACATTTCTCTACCTGCACTATTACTGATTAACCCAGTGAGGCTCTTGTTTGCAACCTGACCTTGCCTAAGCCTGCATAGTCTGAAACCATCAGAGAAAGAGAATCACATTCTAGAAAGGAGACACGGCTGCCAGCTGAGAGAACTGATGGAAATATAATGCAATACTGTTTTTTAGAACATGAAGTTTTTTAGAAACTTGCGTGATACAATTTCTATCTCTGTCACCAATGAATTACTAGTAGCTAGAGCAGTATCTACCATATAGTTGAGGCTCAAAATGTGTTTTCTAAATCAATAAATTAATGAGCAGTGTTAATGTTATTATATTAGAAAATGTGGGTGTTAAGTTGGTTCTGCAATGTATAAAAACAAGTCACTTTAAGTATATTTTCTTCTCTGAAAAAGTATAATGAATTAAAATATTAAATCTCTAATTTCCAACTCAAAAATAAAAATGATATATAGTATGTGTGTGTGTGTGTGTGTATATATATATATATATAGTATATAAGTGGAAACATTTTAATCTGATTACTTCTACTAAAAGAGCATCGGAAATTAGCTAAGCTTACCAACTACAATCAATAAAACAACTTCTTATAAAGGAAATATACACTCAAAATTTTTAGTTTATCAATGCTCAAAATATTTAGCTTTCATATTAGAAAATTCTGTATAATTTTATTCTCTAGAGTTTTCCTGTTCTTAATAAAGGCACACTTAATATTTTAAATACTAGTAGTTTTCATAAATTATAAACACAAATCCTCTCTTAAGATTGATCACTCAAATTCTCATCTTTCAAAATGTAAATAAAGTATACATATGTATTAATATTAGTCATCCTTACATTGCATATACATAAATCTCAGTAAAATGTGTTATTTTGAAAAGAAGAAAGCTAAAATTATTTCTAATTAACATTTTGGAAAACACTTGCATTAAATTGTACTTTCCCATCTATAATTTTTAAGCACCTTCAGAATGATTTCTTCTGCTATGTACATGTGTTTATGTGTGACTGTGCATGTGTGTATGACAGAGACAGAATACAGAAAGAGAGAAAGGGATAGAGAAAGAGACAGAGATAGACAAAGAAGGAGAGAGAAAATATTATTTACTTAAAATAATGATAAACCAAATGTTCATTTTTTGTACTAAAGTAAAACATAATATGGAAATATGAAATCTCAATATAATTTTGTATTTTATTATATCTGGCTAGTGTATTTACAATGGTTGATTTAGAGATGCATTTATAATCTATTTTTCTTAATCTCAAAATGATAAAAAACAGAATTACAGCAATATTTCTTTGAAAATAACAAGAAGTTTCTATAACTAAAATCATGTTTTCTTACTTAGAAAATATTTTTCTATCAATTATAGAAAATCATTTAGACTTATAATTTTCAACCAAAAACTTACTTTAAATATCATGAACATTGAGCATATTTACAGTTGTAATATTTAGCTTAGTGCTATATTTGTGTAGTTGTGTTATTTGAGGGGTAGGAAAGGGCTTTTAATTTCAGTAACTAGAAAGCTAAGTAAAAGAAGTAAAGAAAGAAAATTAAAGTAGAAGAAAAGAGATCGGAAGATTGTTCAGCATTCTTAAACTCAAGAGAAAAGACATGTACTATATGTCAGATTTATGAATAATTTTAACTGAACTGTAATTTACTGTTATAAATTAGAATATATTTTATTATTACAAATGTAATGCATAGGTAATTAAGTGTCGTTAAAATAATGCAACCAAAATGTTATTATTTATTCATCAAATGTCCCTATTTTGAATACTTAGCTTATATATAGTCAGAAAACATTTTGTCTTGATTGAGATAAAAACTACCAAAAAAAAAAAAAAAAAAGGGCTGGAGATGTAACTCACCGGGCATAAATTCCTGCCTAGAAGGCATGAGGTCGTGAGTTTGATCCCTGTTACAAAAATAAATGAATAAATAAACTAATGAAAAAATATAATTCAACTAAGCAAAATCCTCACTAATTTGATTCCCATAGTTTAAAAATTATATTTGCATGTCAATAAACATAAATGTAATTACAAATATTATGCAATGTTTAATTATGATATTTTAAAATGTATTAATAATCTTTTAGGATTTCTCTCTTTTTAACATTTGTATTTTACATTTTAAAAAAGTGAGCCTTAACACCAAATCTTTGCCTATGTGATTTCCTGTAGAGAATGGGACCAAATTTTACACTGGAATGTGAATCATTCATTGCTAAATGCTATTCTGTATCAGTAAGAAATTCACAACAAAAATATTCAAGTAATACCTGAAACATCTTTGGTGACTCAATTCTTTCCATGAGTCTTGAAGAGCAGTGTCTATTATGGCCAATTTTCCTGGTCTTCTTTAAGGTATATCTTTTACTTTTCTAATAATCTCTGAGAAAAAAAAATACTGTAGAGGTGTTTGGTGATTTTTCTCAAATAGTGGAACCTTCAGACTTATAGGATCTAGACATACCTATATGCACATACCTGGCACCATGAGCTTGTATAAAGGTCTTGGATGGAAAACGTCCCAGAATTCATGGTCAGAATTCATATAAATAGAAAATAATGGCACACAATTCAGTAGGTACTTTTTCATCTTATTCTTTCTCAAGAGAGCTAAAAATCTGGAAGAAGCTAAACTATCAGTATAAATCCTAGAAACAAAGGGAATAATCTGTCAGCAAGACAATCAGTAATAATAATAATAGCAATGATAATGTTTCCATGAGAAAAATTTAATGGAGAGAAATACATTAAAGTAAAAAAGAATCCAAATACCCAAGCTCTGGAAAAATCTGAGGTACTTCAGTGATTGCTTGTATTGTCCCATTCACCCAAGTAGGGCTTGAAAACATTTTACAATCCAGAGTAGGCATATTTCCATGATGATAAGCCAAGAAACAACATTTTCACAAGCGGTAAAAAAAAAAAAAAAAAACCAACTCCCTCTATTCTCTCCCAATATACAAACAATTCTAGATTTTGTGGAAGTATCCTAGGGAAACCATCACTTTCTTCAAGGAAAAAAGCACTCATTCCAGACTGTCTTGCCATCCTGCACTCATACCTAAGAGCAAATCCAATTTAGAGAAAGCTCTGACCTGAGGAGATCTACAGGCATCATCTGAGACATGCCAAACCTTTGTGCTTCAAGACCCAGAACTGCTTCTCAGAGAAAAGTTTTGTTTTTTTCTCTTTTTTTTTTCCTGTTGAGTGAAGGAATAATATCTTTAAAGGTAGCCAAATGTTGATAGATGTTTAAAAAGGTATAGCTTTTAAGCTTAAAGAGTTATAGCTGCCTTTATTGACTATCTACAATATGTTAGGTACTATATCACAGTAATTTGTACTTTTATATATGTTGATCTTTAAAAAATTTCTATCAGAAAGGCACTATTTTCTCCCTTTTTCAATGTCAGAAATTGATTTAAAGAGAAAGTATTCTGCAATGGGCCACTTCTAGAGATAAGGTTTTGCAAACCAGAAGATCCAGTTCTAGCTTCTTTTTTGGCTCTTTTTAGTTCAATCTGAAAAAGAAATGCTGAGTCTTGAACAATACCCACAGCTCCTGATTTTTAAGAATTCACTGCACCTCCTTTGTCTGCATTTCAGTTTATTCAGATCATCTTACATCTGACTTGAAAGTTTAGAAATTTTGCTTACATCAATCTTTATGATGATAAATTTATCATCTTCTTCTCCATCAGTGATGGATCTTCTTGATCAGTTTGCTTCAGACCATAACATTCATGTACCAATTCTTAGTCCACGTGCATTCCCAACCCTACCTTCCTGCGGGCAGATAAATTTCAAACAATTCTGCCAATTACGTTTTAAACATCTTTATGTCAGATTAATTAAGAATTATTTTCATAAGCCTCAGTAGTTTAAACATTGCATCACTCTGATTTACAGTCTCATTGCAATAAATTACACTAAATTTATATCCTTTCTTATTCTTACTGTTAAAGTGTTAAAGAATTACCATAGCATAATATATGCGAGATGGAGTCTAATAATCTGGTTTTGAAATAATTTTAGGGGGAAAGTGCTTCACTGTTTATTCTCCATGTAATCATAGTCCCAGCCATACAGGTGATGCTCAACAAATAATTGTACTAATGGCCACACTGCAGACTCCTGCATTGCAGTGTAACTGGTACTGCAAATTGGGATATTTTTAGGAAAAAAATATATTGCACTTACATTTATAAAATGTTGTAAATGTATTTTTTTCCTTTTCTGTTAATCATACCCTTCTGAATAAGTTTTGAAGCTCAGAAACATTTATAGAGATTATAAATCATCTGTTCCATTGGCTCTCTTAGGACTTCCCTTTTTTACTCAGCTGAGCTGTAAGTAACAAAGATCCCTACAGAGATAACATCAAAGATGCTTTAAAATCTGTAAGCTTCTCCAGAGGAAGATCACTTGAAAAGTCATGTTTGGACAGTTTGGTCATTGCCCTTAGTACTTACTTCATCAAAATTTATATTAATAAGATAAGGGCACATTGAAAGGAAAGC
The DNA here is from genome assembly GCA_004027295.1 of Dolichotis patagonum. Lineage (NCBI taxonomy): Eukaryota > Metazoa > Chordata > Mammalia > Rodentia > Caviidae > Dolichotis > Dolichotis patagonum. Next base: position 28,073 of record PVJX010001384.1, on the reverse strand, counting down.
AAAAAATGTTGGCTTTCCTTAGAGGACCAAATTCATATAAAAGGGGAAAGACACTAAATTAAAAGGGTAGTGTGACCTTCCTTTCACAAAGAGAAGTGTGTTTCTGTTATCATTAAGTTTGACTTGCTTTGTGTGGTAGCACTCATCCAGGCATGTGTCAACGCCTGTGAAAGGGGAATGATACTCGTAAGAGAGCTTTGCGTGAAGGTGAAATGTGCTGCAATAGAGGAAATTAGAACCGTTTATGATTATAGTTTATGTGATGTTAGCATCAGTTCATTAAAAATGTACTGAACTATCAACTCATTTCACACAGGTCATTGCACAGCAATAAACTGATATCAGCTCTTCTCCATTATGACTCTGAGCTGAATTTGAACCAGTGACTCATAGAAAATAGGCTTTATTCTGTTGTCAGTCTGTAAAAGCACACTGACAGTTGCAATACAGTTAGCTATTACATTTTGTTTCCAATGGTATTCCTGTCTCTTTGAAATAAATACATTTACTAAATTGTCTTTAAAATCACACATAGTAGGTAATAGAAAATGAATATATTATACATTACTGCATATTTACATTTCATTTATAAATTTATAAATTCATGATTTTCTTAAATTGGAATAAAACTGGTCATATGTTAAAAGATTTCGAGATATCAAAGAAGAATGAAAATTAGGTCCAGGTGTATACTACAAATTTGCTACTTGTGTAATCTTCTAAAGCTAAAGTTTTCACTCCACATTGCTGTAAGTATTCTCATATTTCATGGATTGCTTCAGTTGAAGGAACATTTACTGAGATAATTAAACTTTATGCACTGAAATACACAAATTTGTTTTATTAAAACTAGCTTTTATTGAAATAACCATATAGACACTTTAGCTCACTTCTAGGAAAAATTTTAAACAGACTCCAAAGTACAATCCAAACACCTTTCGACTGTAATGTGCTGTAACCAAAGACTGGTATCTGGGCCAGTGGGTAATAAACACTAATTTAATCTCTCTCTCTCTCTCTCTCTCTCTCTCTCCTGTATCTCTGTTTCTGTCTATATGTTTCTGTCTCTGTGTCTCTTCTCTCTCTCTCTTTTCTCTCTTTCTGTCTGTCTCTCTCTCTGTTTCTGTCTATTTCTGTCTTTCCCCCTCTCCTCTTTCTCTGTAATATCTTTTCATATGTGACACTTGCCATTTCCCCGAACTTGGTGACTTGAATACTAATTTTAATTATTTATTATTGGTTTAAATATATTTAAATATGAAAGTCTTCCTTAAAACATCACGTACTGTTGCAAAGAATATATTGATTGCAAACATTACTGTAAAAACTTCAAGTAAGCAAAGTACCTGATCATTCAAAAGAAGTGAAATGCCACATTATGTATTCATTCAAATGTATGAAACAATATATTTGCATATTTCTTTGTATTTAGATATTTCCTATTAATTTGTCATCTAGTATAAGCATTCTTTTGCCCTTCGTGTGACACTTTTGAAAGAGTTTGTATCTATTTTGTGACCTTACATATCCAAGATGCAGTCTTTTTGGTTATTTGCCAGTTGGGCACTACCTATACAATGACAAATAACAAATGCTCGTTCTTAGTTTTGCTCCTAGTCTTATTTATTTTGGTTTTACTTGGTGCCCTTTGTCGCTAGTTTTTGTTTATTTATTTGATGTGTTTGTATTTATCGCGCTCCACTGCGTGCGCGCTCTGCCTGGAGGAGTGTTAACTGCGTGTCCTGTGATCTTCTTTGTAGTCGCAGCGCCGCGTTACGTTTCACCTCCCCGACGGCTCCCAGGAAAGCTGCAGTGACAGTGGGCTGGGAGACCACGAGCCGGTGGGTAGTGGAACCCTGATCTCACACCCTCTTCCTCTGGTTCAGCCACAGGACGAATTCTACGACCAGGCCTCTCCAGACAAGAGGACCGAAGCAGATGGCAACTCTGACCCCAACTCCGGTGAGTCCTTTCAAAATTCTGACTCCTCAAGGCGCGGTTTAGTTGTACATTTGAGAGATCTCCGATGCAGATTAGAAGATACTGACTTCTGGCCTTTTTGTTGTTCTATTATTTGAAATAAACCGATGATAATGTGGTTGATATATTGACTATTGAATTGCATATCTTTATTTTCTGAAGCACTGAAAAATAAAACCATGAGACAAATATAAAGAAAGCATTTTTGAAGATATCCTAGTATCAAACATGGTGTAGGGTGAAAGCACAGATTTTAGAATTGGTATGATACAGTTAAGGGTGATGTAGAAAGTGAATATTATATATATATATATATATATATATATATATATATATATCCTGCAGGAAACTGTTTTTTAATATACACTTTAGAGGAACAATAAAAGATTAACTTGTGTTTAAAATAAGCAGGAAGACAAAAGGTAATGATTTTGTTTCTCTTTCCTTTTTTTTTTTTCTTCTCTACTTGAGTTTTGGATGATTTGTTTTTTATTTGTGTGTTGACCACGTTGTTTTTTTCCAGAATCTTTATTATTCACACATCTGCACCCTGCCTCTGCAATTATTGTTCATTTTGAAATAAGCCCTGTAGGATTACTTCTTCCTTAACTTGTGGAAGAAATCTTAAGGAAAGGCTGTCTGCTTCTTCTTTAGTCATATTCCTCCCACTGCTGTCTCATCCACTTCAGTTAAAAAATAAAGGAATAGTGCAAAACTATAATGACCAGTCCAGCTCATAGTCATAATTGTATTTTACTTACATTGAAAGTTCTTTTTTCTAACAGAGGGATGTTGATGCATGCTTGGGACTAATGGGTACCTGAGAAATCTGTGCATTTTCCAACTGCACTGTTATACTAAAAGTTATCAAGAGAAATAAGTAAATCGTATCGTAAGTTGTCATCCAAACTGCAAATGTATAAAAATTTAACTCTTTAATGTTCTTCCGACTAGTTGCCTAAAGTGAGAAACGGGGTTATTGTGACTTTTTACTAATTTTCTAGCTGTTTAGACCTAGCTGCTTCAGACAATAAAGTGCCTGTGACATGTCTATGATTGAGTAGGAATATCAGGAGGCTGGAGGAAGGACAAAAGAGCTGTCTTAGCCAGGCCCGCTGTGCTAACCCAGGTTTGACTCTCAGGACTTTAAATTGATTCTTTCTATCCAAGAAAGTGGGAGAGCTGTTGTAGGTGTTTCTCCTTGCTGCCTCCACCAAACCTAGACCATCCGCCATCTCTGCAGGGTTCCACCAGTAGCTCTTTCCTCACAGGCATTATTGTATGTGTGCAGTGATGTTTGCATATTCTTTCTGCTGATCTCTACCCTTTCAGGTAGTTTTGTTTTGTTTTGGTTTGTTTTTTTGTTTTGGGGGCAGGGTTTAGGAAGATGTAGGTAAACTTAGGTATTTAGTGTCCAAAATATTGGTTGTGTAAGAAGATCCAAATGCTTCTTTTTTGGGCGGAGGGGGAGTGCTGGGAATCAAACTCACAACCTTGCTTTTGCCAAGCAGGCACTTGTGCTGCTGAGGTAAACCGCCAGCCATTACAAGAGCTTCTTCACATAACCAAGGTAGACTGCCTCCAACACGTCACTCACACTGAATTTGGGAGAGCAGGGCATCAATTTTCTTTAGTTTCTTGATATTGATTTGTATAAGCACCATGGAATCTAAGTATTCTCATTGATTAAGACTTTCCTAGACTGTTGTGGACCACTTAGGGTAGATAGGGCTTAATATATCTCTTTCTATACTGTTACCATATTCTGTAACTCCTCCACTCCGATTTTAAAACACCACTTATTAGACTTAAACTAAGTCTGGAAACTAATCCTTAACTTCCTTTTATAAAAGTATATGGCAAATGTTGAATCCTCTTATCTTTGGGCCTTAGTCAAAACCAAGGTAGAAGACGCACATTTAAGCACAATGGAATGAATTGTTTTAGGGAATGCCTATAGAATTCAACAAAGCTGTTTTATAGAACTATAGACAAAGTAGTTAAGATATGTACATTTCTAGGTGAAGGATTTACACTTGCCTCAGACAATGTTTGCATTATTTTTAGCCAGAATAATAAAATATTTTTTATGCATGATGTCAGATGCAGTGAGTTTATCCAGCGGGTTTCAGAATTTGATGAATATTGGGTCTTTCTTAGTTAATTGAATTGGGAGTTTTAAAATATTTAGCTGGAAAACAAATGCAGCATGTGTGATTTATTTACTAGATTGGAAAAAAATGATAGTTATGCTCTATATTTTCTGTGCCACAGTGTTGTCTGTGTTGATAGAGGGCCAGTTGGGATGTATCTTAGTACAGAAACAACAAAAGCAGAATCGATGTGTATGTGCCATCACAGTCAGAGCAGCAGTGGATATGCACAAAGTAATGTTTGCCTGTTGACACATGACACATGCATTATACATTCCTAAGGGCAAATTCCTAGAAAATAAGATTTATGCTTAAGTGCAAATGCTGACTTACATTTGTATTTTAACAAAACTGTTTTTAAGATTGTATTGATGAAATTCAAGATAAACATATGCAAAATTTATAGCTGAAAATAACCATGTAGTTAGTTTGATTTTTTTTCTTATTGCGGTTTATCAAAAACTACTTTAAATACTTAAGAAAACTACAGTACAGTTTAGCTGTCATTTCTTAAAGGAAATGAAGTCTCTAAAGAAAACAGGTGTTTGAGGAAGACAAAAGTAAGTGAGAATGAGATACAATTAGCACGTTGGTGATTGGTGTACTGAACTAGACCAAATGAACAGACAAGTTATTTCTAGAATAGACACTGTTTTTGATCATTTTAAGCCCACACTTACAGAAGACCACATTTGAGTTTTCCCATCATTGAAGAAGAAAAAGAAGAGCATTTTTCCTAGCTTTTAAAGTGTGATTAAACTAAATTTCCATTGGCTAGAACTTTATCAAATATGCACTGCTACTGGCAACATGACTTCTCAGATTAGGCAACAGCACTGGGCCCGCTGCCAGCTGGGAGAATATAGAAGAGGTTTTAAGGCTAAAAGAAAAAAATACAAAATACACCTTTTCAGTACTGTTTTAAGAACTCCCAGAATTTTTACCAATCTAGACATATCCAGAAAAATCCAAGGGATGGTACCACATGCATGCTCTAATGCTTCAGCCAACCTGGGGACTTCACACAGGAGAACAGCGGTCAATGAAAGTCTATAAACCTTCAGAAAGATGAACAAAATCAGGAAATGGGAAGCCTTGAGGGTCCTTGGTAGTGAGCAGTTTCTTTTATATTTAATAAGATTTGAAAACTTAACCTTCTTTGTAAATATCTACAGCAGATGAATTGCGATAATAAAAACATTAAGAAATTCAAACTAAATGCTCATTGGACTAAGGAGAATGCTCTGCTTTATTATCTTCAAATATCATAGTCACGTTTTGTAATTAATTTTAAGGAGTTTGTGGAGTACAGTAGTCATCAATAGCAATCACCTTGATTTTTACATTTCAATTCTTTTCACTGTTTTCAGTTGGAATTTTTTGTCTGCGTTCTAATAAATTTTAAAGAGTTACAATTTCATAGCAAGTGAAATAGAAACCATTCAAGGTCAGTAGTATCTGAAAACTTACTAAGTAAAATAAATTATACTTACCAAATACCTATTTTTAAAAATATGGTACTTATTTTTGAAAAGATCATTAAAAGTGAATACTAAATTTTTGAAACTGGAATTTAGGATAAATTCTTTCTTCTGAACACACAGTTGTATTGGTATATAATATTCTTTTTTAAAATTCCAACTTCATAGGCTGGAATTATTTGCATAAAATATGTACAATATCCGGTTTTTGAAAAGACATGTAAATTAGGAAGATGTTTAAGTGTATTATCATTAGGTATGAAATTTCCTGTAAAGGACTGTGTGCTAAGGCTCCGTCCCCAGCCCTGGCGCTACTGGGAGGTGGCAGAACCTTTAGGAGGCTGGGCCTATTTAGAGAAAAGTAAGTCACTGGGAATGTGCCCTGGCAGGGCATATTGAGGCCACAACCCTTGCCTCTCTCTGTTCTGTTCCCTGGTTTTTTTGAAATAGGCATTTCTGTTGTACCACATGCCCTTAGGCACAGTGCGCTGCCTCATCTCAGATGTCATAAAAGGAACAAATTTAACTAATCACAGACAGAAATTTTTCAAGTCATAAGCCAAGTAAACATTTCCTCCTCTATAATGTGATTATCTCAAGTACTTTGTCATTGTGCTGTAGACTAACACCACACGCAAAGCCAAAAGTAAATGAAATGTAAAGTGAGGAATAACGATGGGTTATCCAACTAGGGTGGTCTACCTGTGATCACATGTGACCCTTTGCCACATATGCATAATATGTGCATGTTATTCATTTTTAGAACTTCAAATCTCCCTTGCACTTGTATTCCAGAAACGTTATCCCCAGCATCCTTAACTCCAAAGTTTCAACACCACGACAAAAGAAACTAAGAAATTCTGATCCTTTGTAATTTACCATTTATATGTACAGTGTCTTATTTGTACCAGTCCTTTTGGGCATTTTCAGAAATATTGCTGATACCATCTTGCTATGGGAGGGAAAAAGGTTTCTGTGAGGCTGTCTCTGTACTTTACTGTCCCAATGCATAGAAAGTTCTCTATTACTCTCTAAATTCTTGTTTCTGTGGGTTCTGCCATGAACTCCAGCTTCAAAGACTTTTCTTTTTTGATTTCTCTGAGTCTTAACCAAAATAATGCAAACTTGCTCTGTTTCCTTCTTTACTTCTCTCCTGTGCTCAGCCAAGAGGAAAGAATGCTTTTGGCATGTAGGGTTGGTAATCCTCACTGTTGTTTAATAACTTCGTATCTCCATCTCTGTTAGTCCGCTTTCCAGTTGCTGGGACCAAGTACCCAACACTCACAATGTAAAGGAGGTAGTGGTTTGTTTGGCACGTGTTCTGAGAGGTCCATTGTTAACTGGTGCCAAGGCAGAAATACTATGGCGGAAGTGCTTGTTGGAGGAAAATGGCACATTTCACAAGGTGATGAACCAGAGCCGAAGAACAGCACCAAAGAGAAAGATGCTGGGACCAGATATAGCAATGAATAAACAGTGCAGTGAGTGTCTTGACTAAAAAGAATACAAAAGGGAAACACACACACATTATATGAAGAGTGACAAACATGTTATTATTTCAAAAATATTTCCATACATAATTTATATTAAGTTGTATTTGTGCTGGTTGCTATGATTATACACCATTCTATTAAATTTTGCTGTGTGGATATAAAAATGATATAGAAAGGAATTTCTTTTCAGAGGACAATATGGCCAAGTCAATTTAATTTTTTATTGATTAAGTTCAACTACTACTTTTCAGAAAATGCAAGACACATAGCTGATTTGACTATCAGTTCACAGAATGAACTGGTACCCACAGAGGTCTCATAATACCTATAATTTGGTGTCTTTTCTCAGTATTGAAAAATCAGAAAACAATTGAAACAAATGTAGAAAGAAATATAGCCTGGATTTAAAAAGATATTTAAAATTGCTACTTAGTTTATTAATAGTTACAATGAAATTACAGTTATGTAGGATGATAGTCTTAATTGGTGGTGCTAGGTTATGAAAAATGTATTGAAGCAGCAGTATCACGTCTAGAATTTAATAATATTACAACAAAATATGATCATAATGGTGATGGTAAGGTGAGATTCATCAATTAAATGTTAGCTGTCATTGGGGGATGTCTATTTTTCTGGTTATTCTATTATATTCTCTGATTTTTTACATGTTTTAAATTCAATATGCATTATACATGAACTCACATGTTGCATCTTTTTCTTTTTGCTTTTATTTTGACCCAAAACTATGGTTTATTTTATGAAACTTTAGACATATATTTATATATATAATGAACCTATTTTATGCATGTAAGTATGTTTCAAATGTTGAAGATGCAATTAAAGAGAGATTGTTCCATGATTATATATGTATTTGTAAGAACAGATCAAAGATTGATAATTCTTTTTACTAAAGCCCTTTTAAATACAATAATTTTTCAAAACTTCTCTTTGGAATTCAGCAGTGAAACATTTTACTGAAAACATCAGAGTTTTTCTGTTTTTAGGACACAGGAGAGCACTTTAAGAAAGGACAAGAACCTCTGGGACCCTAGTAACTGCTACGTGTGTCCCAGGCACAGTCAGATCCGAAGCCCACTAAACTATCTGCACAATAGACGGTGCTCATGTTCAGCACTTATTTCACTAACATGTTTATTTAATCAATTTCACTTTTTACTCCAGGCAAAGATTTATTCCATTCCCAAACAGCAGTAAATCATATTTCCTGAAGAAGTTAACTCATTAACATGATCACAAGCCATTAATTCTACAAAAATAGTGAAGGGATTTTCTATTGAAGTTTGTTATTTATTAAATATAAGTAGACTGAGGAAAGAATTTCACTAATTTAAAAGCAGAGAAAAACAATTATATGATCTGATCAGGAACAGGTTATTACCACTAATTCAAAATTAAGTCTTAATCTTGTCTCATTGAAAAAGAAGAATAGAGTTACTTTTATATCTGGAATGTTTTCAGATGTTATTTAAAAGGATTTTCTGTTGTTTAATCATGTGTATAATTGCAGATTGTGTTTGCTTTGTAACAGCTCTGCCTGTTAAGAGTTCTGAATTTACCTGAACTTAGTTATGAGTCTTATCTCACTAAGTATATTTTTGGCATGATTATATTTTTGTGTAATATTTACTGAAATTTATTTATCAATCAGGAATTGTAATAAGTGTTTTGATGTAGAGTTTGTGATCTAACACCAAAACTGTGAATCAGATAGGGTTGAAGTGTAAGCTGAAACTCAGAAATACAATGTTAGTTGTCTGCAGACCTCTTAGAGAGTAGCTGATGTAGCCTATAAAACCAGGAGTTTCTGACTCTATACTTCATGCCTTTATTACACAAAGAAACCACTGTGTGAGGGAATCATGTTTTATCGCAATGTATGACACAGCAAAATCATCTTTGGTATTGCAATTTAATAGCAAAACATTAATATATTTAGTTGGAAAATTTAAAGTTAAATGTTAAGAAGTGATTTAGCTCAATAGTTTATTAGGATGAATGACTTGTAAGAGAAACACTTCTGAAACTTTGGGGATTTTTTTCATTTTACTTTATTTGTTTTATGGCTTTGGTAGTAGGTTAAGGAAACTTGAATAATTTAATTGTCACCAAGTGCAACATTGTTTTACATATAAAAAGGAAATAAAGTGACATAAAAGGACATAAAAAAGAAAAGCTATTTCTGAAGTGCCAAAGTTTATCAGTCAAAGTAAAACATATATATATATATATATATATAAATTATTTTCATTAGAATAGTCTATTCTTATCAATATTCTTACATTTTTCCTCAAAAAATTATGTATTATTATATCATTGATTGTTGTCTCCCTGTTAACTTCTAAGAATTATTTGTTTACTTTTGTATTTTCCATTCATAGCAGTATTTTGCATGTATTCAGTAAGAAATATTTGTTAACTTAATCAATAAATCACTACTTCCAGAACATGTAAAAATATAGCCAAGTTGAACATGTACTATTTAGATAAAACTAATTAAATGAAATCTGAAAGTTAACATATCATGTTAGCTACATTATGGTATTAACTTTTTGTTTTCTCTATTTCTTATAATTTAACAGTGTACTTAAAATTATATTTTCACTTTTTAATGAGGTAACATATATCAAAATCACCTGAAATATAGCTGAGAAAAAATATTCTTAACATGTTTTTATATATCAAATATTAATTTTTGTGAAACTTATTCTTGCTATTATATATAAATATAATCAAATGTACATACTTAGAGAAATCAAATATTTAAAAGATTGAGCATAAGAGACAGGTAATACTTTTGAAAAAAAGTCTAGTCAATGAAATAAAAACCTCCACAAAATTCCAGAAAGCATAAATTTTTCTATATAATTCCATAGCCAAGAACTCATGCTAATCTTAACCTGTAAGAAAATAAAAATATTGATTTTAATATACTGTAAAAGATAAACATAAATTTGACTTTTGTCACATTATCATATTAAATACTTTGTGAGAATCATTGTAATTTCTTTGTAAGTTTCCTGGGTTGAGAAAATTATGTAAATTTGAAGAAAATTGCTCAGCATCTTCATAGTGTAACCTGCTGTATTTGTCTCCTTCATGGGATTTGTAATCAATTCAAGATGATTCCATAATAGTAGCCCCTGAGTTAATGAACTTACAATGCCTCAGAAAATAACACAGAAAAATGTAATCAGTCCTACCGTGATTTGAGTTTAAGGGAAAATGAAGGCTCTAAAAACTGTAAGAACATAACTTGAGGGGCCAGGGATTTACCTCAGCGGTTAGTGTTTGCATGGTAAGTGCGAGGTCATGGGTTTGATCCCTAGTACAAAAAAAGAGAACATAGTAACTTGATTAACTTTGTGTAGCATGAGATTTTTAATTTTTTGTCTAATTAAATACTTTACATAAACTTACAAATGGTAAACATTTTCATCTGAATTCTACAGAGGGAAGAATTTTTTTGAGACTGAAAACACTTGGATTAAAAACCAAATATACATCTACTTATCTTTTTATCTATTAATTTGTGATTGCTGTGTAACAAATTACCACAAACAAAGCAAGTGAAAACACACATGTATCTCGATTTCTATATATGGAAAGTCTGATTGTGACTCAGCTAAGTCCTCTGCTAATAATTCCACAAAGCTACAGTTAAGCCATCAGCCAACCTGCACTCTCATCAGATTTCTGTGGGGAAGAATTCACTTCCCACATCATTCAGGTTATTAGCAAATTCATTTCCTGCAGCTGTAGGATAAGAACCTACAATCTGTGGTCTGCCACAATCGATTTTGAGATCAGCTTGATGTATCTTATCACTCTAATTCTTTCAATCTTTATAATACTAATTCATTGATTAATAATGTTTCTATTAACCTTGCAGGCACTCCTGCAGATTATTCCAGGTACTGTGTCAGACTCTGGGAATTAACATTAAAACCGAGACTCACACTCAAGCAAATTCGTAATTCACTGCGAGTCACCTCAACCTAAATTCTTTGATCTAAGATCTCTCTGTAGCTTTTTAAATATATGTAACGTTCTTGTACTTTTGTTTTTGGTCAGGGACATGGTGTAAAAATTAGCCATAGGAAGAAAACAAATAATATACAGACTGAAAGTACTGATTTGTGTACAAGTGTATATATTGAATACTAAAACAGTAATTGGAATAAATTGGAATAAATCTAATGATAATTGTATAGAAATATATATTAGCATAGAATAAGTTTTGTGTTTAAAAAAGTCAATATTTTATAAAGTCGCACTTTAAAAAAGTAGATCTGATGCAGGTGAGAAGGGAGGAATATTGGAAGAATGGTGGAGAGGAGGAGAAGGGAAGCAAAACTTACCAAAACATGTAGATGTAGCAACTCCCCACGATAAATGTAGTGCGTGTGGATTGCAAACAGGTGACATGGAATGGATAGAAATTATCAAAGTAGGTAAAATGTGCATGTCTGCGTGTGTACGTGTATGCTGTAGAGGTGTCTTCGTATTATGAAGGACGTGTGAACTGGGGCAGGCGGTGAAAATTAATCTCTTTGAAGCGTATGGAGGTGTTACTAGCTCTACCAGTCTTATAGTATGTGTTTTCTAACTTTTAAATGGGTTACTACCATCTGAGATTAGTGTTATAAAATTATAGAACTGGTAGATATTCATACATGGTGGATGTTAACCGCTCAGATGAGAATAAATGGAAGTGGATTAAGAGATAAATTGGGACCAAATTTTAAATAATGGAAAAAGAAGATATGCTTTAGATAAATTTAGAAGATCTAGGAAAATAAAAAAAAATTATTGGCATTATGCAGATTTTATTTTGCACAATTTGGAAAACTACACCATCAAATATATTAGAGACTAAATGAGGAAGATTCAAGATTAAGAATTAGCATTTTTTCTTTGATTTTAAAAGTTGAGTTACTGAAAAAGTTGAAGAGCTAGTGATACAATAATGAGTCAAAGCTAAATACTGACATCACAGAAGATGTCGCATGAAATTTCCAGAAGTAAATGGAAAAGCTGAAATAGAGAAGAAATTCAAGAAAGGAAACATGGTAAACTATCATTTAGGTAAAGCAAAGATGGGGTTCAGGCAGAAAGAGACTACAAAATTAATAAACTCCTTTTAGAAAATTATGGGAACACTATTAGAACAACTAAGTACAGTACCCAGATAGCTCACTCTAGTTTCACAAGATGATGGGGCATAGTGATTTTGAGTACAAACTGTGGAGACTAAAGGATTCTAGGATTCTAATTGCTTGACCTCGTGGCAGTAAGAGGGTAGGCCCTTAGTACAGTATTAGATTAGGGATACTAACACCTTTACTTGCCATTACTATGATCCACTGGTATAGATATAGGAGAGGCAGAACATATACCTTAATTATTCAGCAAAAGTTTTAAATTCTAAAAAATTAACATGGTGAATTTAAAAATCATTAGTGTACCATAGACAAAGAAATAAATTTCTCAAATGTGTTAGTTTCAAATTCACAAAATTTTATCTTTATATTCTTTTCATGTCTATTTTTAAACTTACCATATCTGATAGATGTTTCTTTTTTTTTGGGGGGGGGGATACCGGGGATTGAACTCACGATCTCAAGTTTGCCAAGCAGGCATTTATGCCGCTGAGCTAAATCCCTGGCTCCATGATAGATGTTTCTAAAACCTCATATTTTACTGAAGACTAATAAAAGGTGCATAGTAGAACATTTGTGATTGCTTTCCTTATCATTCTTAACAATAATTATTTGTACATTATTTTTAAAGTATTCATTAAAGTACTGTGTTTTGCAGTATATTTTCTTTTATTATTATTTCATTTCAAAAGGTGGCACAGTAGCATAATTTTCTATTACATAGTGTAGTTAAAAGATTGCTGTAAAACCAGCAGGAGCACAGACTTTCTCTCTGCAAACGATTATATCTATCAATTTGAAGTATAACTTGAAAAGATAACCAGGTTTGAACATTCATCTATTATGAAGTATAGAATATATTAGTAGTGACCTGCTATATTTGAGCTTTTGGAGTATCAGAAATATCGTATGTTGAATATTACAGTAGGAAGATGTGTAGGAATAATGTGCCTCCTAGTGTAATGTTGGGGTAATATCAGCTGTCACTGGTTGCTGCCTGGAATATCTGCTGTCAAGTGATTTATTCCTTAAGGAGCTATGGAGAGAAATTGCATTTACTGAACCCTAATGAGTAATCTGCCATGCAGGGTAAAAACTATTCCTTTTCTAGCTGGTCTGCAATAGTTTGAGACTGTTAAAAGTAACAGGCAAATAGATGCATAAATCAGTGTAAAAATAAGAAACTTACTAATTTCAGTTATTTGTAGAAGTGTAAGACTAATGCTTATTTACTTCAACATCAAATTATATCACAGAGAAAAGAGAATAAATCACTAATAAAGAAAGATTTATAGTCATAAAATGAAACTAAAATATTTCATCTTTACATGCATCTATACAGAAAAATAGAATTATCTAAAACATAAAACTATTTTAAATTTTTGAAGAAGTCATCACTGTCTAAAATATTGCAAACTTTTTCTGAGTGCTATTTGATATGCATTCTGCCAGTGGATTAAGAATCATTCGGTTTGTGTGACTGACAGCTGCCCGGATACACAGACTTCAGGTTGGACTAAGCTTGCCAGATAGCATATGGCATGACCTGTTAAATTTGAATTTTGTATAAACAATGAAAATATTTAAAATCTTTCCTATGTTTTATAATATTGAAATATTATAGCATCCTTTTCAATATGTGGGACATAAACTTAAGCATTATCTGTACATATTTGAAATTCAAATTTAAATGGCCATTATATATTTTAACTGGCAATTTTGCAATTTATAGTTGTTTGCATGCCCAGAAAACAATTGCACTTCATCATTTTAAGTTCAGTTTGTATGTATATTGAACATAATTGCTCTAGTTGGTCCAAAAGTTGTGGTTTGTTGTTAAGCCGATTAAATCCTTTGCTCTAACTATGGAAAGATGGTTTGGATGACCATCTTTTTTGCTTGTTGCACACCGAGGTTCTGGTAAAATTTTTGATTCACTGTTTTGCTCATTTAATCTTCATTTTGATATATTAGATTTGAGAAATGCTTATGATTCCATCACTTTCCTACACTGTATTTGCATTTAAAATCTACCTATAGTGTTCAGGATCCAGCCACTTCTACATCTCATCTCAACCCAGAATGAGGTTATGAGAGAAGGAAAAAGAAGAGGCAAACAACAGATTGAAATGAAAGGCTGAGGTTGCATATTCTTAAAAATATGCTCATTTAGAGAATAAAAATGCCTTTAAAGACATAATAAAAATCCACATGCGAAAGTGTGTCTAGGGACAGAAAAATTTGGTGCATAGCATGCATCTTTAGTTTTCAGGCTTGACCATGGACTGGTGACTCTGTCCCAATTAATTCTTCTGTTATGTAAAAAAGAACATAGACATTTACATCATTAATTTGTTTTATACATCGCACTGAATTAATGTAACTCTCAGAAAATCGTTCCAGGTTCAATTGTTCAATGATATTAGCTATCATTATAAAATTGAGGGTCAAATTAGACAATTATCCAAACACTTTCTTTGGCTTAAATTCTGTCCTCCTAAACACTATACAAGGAAAGTTACTTTAGAGCAGTCTTCCTTATATTCCAATTTCTTGCCATTTGGTTGGATAAACATAGGCATTGTTTTACTAGTGTAACTTGATTCATCACTTTAATACCTGAATTCTGCACTTTACTTAATTTACATAGACAATTGTGGCTTAAAACTTGTGTGATTTAGCATCAGTCACTCAAAACTTACATAGATTTAGTATAAAAGAAGTTTTGAATTATGGCTCAGGAGTTTAGAGCGTCTCAAGTTTGACCAAAGCATCTACAAGTACGTTTTGTGGTGGGCATTGGGTAAATCTGAGAAATATAAATCACAATCGAATGATAGTCTGAAATCCTAGTCACCACTGAATTTTGAACTTTGACAGACTTAGTTTTACTGTCCAGAAACCTTTTTATTTCTTACTAATGTACAATAATATAACTAAGAGTCAGATTTGCAAAAGATATCACACTACACTATGGATAAATTCTCCAATTAAGCTATGAAAATCAGCCATATGGTTACAAATAAAATGACAATTTCTACTGTAAGTGAAAATTGGAAGGAAAGAATCAAACCACGAACTTGCTAAATCATAAACATTGGTTTCCTTGATTTAAATTTTTTTTTTATTTTGACATTAACAAATACTTCATCATAGTTGAGTATTACACTAAATTTTTTCCATTAGAAATACTACCCAAAAAAGTCTGGAAAAGCTTTAAGTTTTCCTCTGAGTGAAAAAAATCAGCCAGGGATATAGCTCAGCAGCACAGAGCCAGCCTGGCAAATGTGAGGTCGTGAGGTTTTTCCTCCGTATCAGAAAATAATAAAAATTAAACATGAGTGGAAAAAAAGGAATTGCTTCAGTCAAGGAAGGAAGCATGTTATCCTTCATGTTTCACAAGGTGGACTCTGACTATGCACAATGTAACAACTATGAAACTGTATTGCAGGACTAAAGACACACAAAGCAGTCCCATGAAACAAGCTCAGGCCTGGGAAAGGCCTCATTCTATCACAGAAGCACTGGTGCCTCATTGAAATGCTTTCTCACAGGCGTGGGAAATGTAGTGTAAATTAAGTCAAATAAAATCCTCATTCAGAAGAGGATATTGAGTTGTGATTTAAGCTGCTTAAGAAATAACAGTACCTTTGGTAATCTCCTCTGAGTCATAACTGTTGTGCAGTAGCTGATTATGATTTAAAATAAGAAGTTCAGGTATTTTGAGCTAGAAATACCAGGACTCCACAGGAAGTAAAACCTTGACATAATAAATATGGGCATAATAAAAAGGGAATAGAAATTGGCCTATAGACTATCAATTTTACGTCTTGCTACCAAAATTGGAAGGCTTTTCAGTGTTTTAGTTCATTTATTGTTCAAAAAGGATATAAAGTATTAGAGTGTTTTATTATCTGCAAGGACCTAGAAACATGTGCTTCAGAAGCAGACAAATTGCGGTTGACGCTGACCTTGTAATTTCTAGCCGTTCTGAGAATTGTGAAGTCTCAATCCTTCCTCTCTCTTTCTGCCTCTGTTTTTGTCTTTCCGATCAATTGTCGCTTTAAGATGCTATATGCAATATATTACAATGCTGTATTACGTATCACAACTTGTGAAAAGATTTTTATCAACTTTCTCTTTTCAAAAATAAATAATTGCAATGAATGTTTTAAATGTAAAATCAAGTAAGATAAACATGAGTATGACAGTTTAGGTAATGTTGAATAAAGTTTAAAATTCCCTAATGGTCAGGTTTTTAAAATGCCAATTGTATTAAGAATATATGCATTTTCATAAGAATTTTCAAAATTAATAACCTACCATCTTCTGTAGTTTTTGTTCTCATAACTCTTCATAAATTATTGATTTGAATAACAGTAATAGATATTTCACTTACAGTAATAAAACCTCTATTGAGATTAAATTACTGTAAAAAGATAACGACAAAAGAACACATCCACTTTATGTTACAAGACATTTAAGTTAACAAAAATAAATATTATATTTATAATAATTTACTTTGTATTGTGCTCAAAATGCATTTGGTACAAAAATTGAATTTTCTTTGTTACTTGGGGCATAGTTTTCTATTTGCCATATGTCTCTTTGTTGCTTATTTGTTCCCAAATTAACTACAGGCAGGCATTTCAAATTTGTTGGCAGAAAATTTAATAAGTGATGTTTCCTTTCTTTTTTCACTGAACTCCGTAAGCAGCTGGACCACTGTGGTTCTTTTCTCACACGCAGCACATCCTCAGCAACATTATGGATGTCCTCTCAAATTGCACCTCTAATTTAATATACCCCAAATTGTGGTCTCCATGGCATGAAAATGCAAAAATAAAGAATACCTTGAGCAATCTGTTTGCTAATCTCTTTGCTGCAAGTCAAGAAGCTGTTATATAAAGATCATTTTTGTTTGTTTCTTTCTATAGAGACAGATGCATTTTTCCTTCTCCTCCCAATTCAAGATGCTAATTTTGATCCACAAAACCATTTAAACTTATTTCCCAATCATTTTAGGAGCTATTACTTCCTTTCCTTGTGCTGTGGTGATACGGAGGTCAAATACAGAAGAACACCTAAAGAGTCCCTCGGTTTGATTTGGAGGCTGCGTGGTGCTAAGGGTATCTCTTGCTCAGAAGAGGTTGACAGAACTGTCTTCTATTAGCCTTTAGGGTGAGGTTCAAACTCTGTGTATTCCCTTTGCCTCTTTCCTAGCACTATTAGTTTGGGGAATTGGAGGTTTGAGTGAATGATGTGGTTTGTCGTCTTATTCCATGCATCTGGAACAAAATGTTAACTACTCTTTTGCCTTTTTGTACCAGTAAAGCAAAGCTATTTCCTTAAAATTAAAATTGAACTTTTTTCCTCCAATAATTTATTATGAGGAATTTTATGTAAGTCTCAGTATGTGAGGATTTGTAATTATTTTTAAAATCAGCATGGTCTATTTAAAGTTTTAAAATTTAAAATGTTTATCTCAGGATAATAAAACCAGTTTGGGGAGGTTATACAATACATTGAATGTTTAAACACGTTACTTTATTAATTCTTTTGAATCAGTTATTGTAGAAATTCACTCCCCCTCCCTCCGCCTCCAAAGCTACCCTGTGTTATGGAAAACAAGGCTACCACGAAACATTGTGAAATGCTTTCTGACACATACTCTTCCCAAAGAAGCATACTCTTTGCATACTCCATTCACTCATTTATTCATGTATTCAGTTAATTTTCTGTTTACTCCTTGATTCGCTTCGTGAATTTTTGTTGAACTGTGTTGCAGTATGTTTCAAGAAGTGTTTTTGTAAATGTGCTGTATTTTATTCTGCTTTTCTTTACATTTTCTACCTTCTGTGAAAAAGCTGATAAATGTAAATGTGTAGTCACACAATAATAGTTAGATTAATTATGCAATAGTCATGCAAATGTTCAAATTAATTACTGAAAAATTCCTCCAGTTTTATTAGGATTTACTGTTTTATGATAGACAGTAATCTGCATAATATTCTATCTGGCAGATGTTTAGATTTTGGGTGTATTTTCCAGTAACCAATGCAATCAAATAAATTTTGAAGCTAATTTATTAGTACCATGTGGAGACAGAAATACAGGTGTATATGATGACAGTCCAGTGTATTTATGTGATATAATTAGTCATAGCACAAAGATTAGTATTAACTTTGAGAGACTGTAGTAATTTTTCCTAAGATGGTTTGACTTTGTGTTTGTAATGAGTAATTCATCTTGTAGGGGCTTTATAATGTTTTACTTTGGAGGACTGTAATTAGTACCATATGTTTAATTAAATAAAAACCCAAGAAACTACATAATTTATAGCACAGCTGAACTTTAGTACTATGTCCATTTATTGGGAATTTCCAATATAGAAACTGTGCTGTGACAGATTCTCTGATGAAAGCATTTCATCATCTTCACAACTTTATGAATTTTCATTTTATATACAAAATAGAGGCTAGGAATTACTGCCAAATCATGATGCCGATGAAAAATAGTCTTGAATTTACCTTTCAGTTATTTATCCACCTTGTTTGACATGCCCTACGTGAATCTCTTTTGTATATTAACATTTTCTTTTTAACAAATATATTCTAGTGACTACAGAAAGAACTTTTATAGAAACTTGCCAAACTAGCCGCTTTTGAACTGGAAGAGTAGGAGCTATAATCTCAGATTAGCTATTCACTAAAGGGTTTTTCTTTTTCAAATCACAAAACACAAAAGGACCACTATAGTCTTACAATAACTTTAGCATAAGTTTGAAAATAACAATAATATATTATCTGTGATTTCCTTTTAACTTTTGTTTCAAAATATTTAGGTAATTTTGATATTAACTTTTAAACTTCGGAGAAAAGAGAAGTCAGGCATCCCAGTTTAAGATGGCATACCTAAAAAAATCACCTATTTGACACTATTTTTAGCAGGTAAAAAGTATTTTAAATTTCAATTCTAATAAATAATGAATAATTTTTATATATGCCATAAATTAGCTAAAACATACGTGTTGTAAAGCAGAACTTATTGTTTATTTGAAATTGTCATTTTGGAACTAAATGTCCTATATTCTTTCTAGCAAATACACATAGTACAAAATATTGATTACGTCTTTCTATTTTTAATTTTATTAATAATGGATGCACACAGAACTGGACCACCACTAAAATGGCATTAGATATAAGACCTTCTAGTTCTTATTAACTTCCTGCAGAAGCAAAAAGGTTTTACATCAGAGTTCTGACCATTCCAGTCAAGATATTTTGCCGAAACATTTGTCAGGCAACCTCCTTATGAGTTTCTCCTATTGGGATGGAAATTCTGTTGAATTTTGGGTCTTCAATACTTAGAATAATGGCCAGCAGAGAGGCAACTGTTATCAAAGATAAGCTAAAGAAATCAACACGTGAACAATGAATATAAAAATTGCCTCGGGCAGGTATATTAAGAACGTTAAGTGTATTAAGGAAGGAATTATGTACGTGTTTCTTACCACTGATGGAGGCATAAAAAATGTGGTAACTTTGTGCCCAAAGCAGTAAACTTTCCATTTATTCTCTGCCTGTCCTCCTAATAATTCTGATTTTGTGTGAGAAAAATAAGTGAATGGGTGAGAACCTTGTTCCTTGCAAACTCTAATCCCAAAGACCACTGGTAGATGAAACAGATGCTTGCAGCTTAAAAACTGCGTGAATGCTTAAGGCAACTCTTTGATTTCCATTTCACTGCCCCAAACTGCATTTAAGATCCTACAAATCTTGGCAGACCCTTGAGGAGATGAATGCCCCTGTTATCCAGAGAAAGGAAATCAAAAAAGTGAGCTCAACCCAATTGCTGTTGGAGCCAGTTAAAAAATAAATTTTGTGTCCCCATGCCCTAAAAGTTCCAAGCACATGACAGGTTAATCCTTACTATCCATGCAGAATTACAAAAGAAAAGCAATAGTAATCCAAGCCAAATCCAATACTGTATCACATTATTTTCTTTCACATTATTTTTTGAATCATCAGATCTATTCAGATAATGTGTGGAAAGCATATTTATTCATTGGGCAAGACTGGTAAGTAAATAAAAGCCGTAAATAAATAATCAGAGTGCCAGTTTGCTGAATAGTCTGCCATGTGGACACTTCATTTACTGTTTCGCTGAAGGGCAGGATGGAAAGCAGAAACCGAGTAGACACTAACATTTAAATATAAATGAGGGTTTATTGTTAAGCCCACAATTCAGTCTTTTTAGGATATGCTTGGAAAAGTCATGTTTCTTTGTTGTTTCCCTCTTTTTATTCTTTTGTCTTTTCTTTCAAAAATTCTTACCCTTTGTATATTAAGCTGTGAAATACCATAGGAAACATACTCAAGGGGTCCTCTGTATCCCACAAGGAGTTATACAGACATACTTGCAGATTTTCATTATTATTAATATGCATTTTCCCACAAATCTAGTGAGTTTCTCCTAGGGTACCAAAAATTGGGTCCCTTTTGTAATAAACACCATTGTGACCAAGTATTTGTTCAATTTTTTTTAGAAAATATTATAAAAGAAAATACAAACAACTACAGTTCATACATTTCGGTAAAGTTTAACAGTATTTATTTAATGTGCCGTAAGTGTTTACTTTTTTGGAATAAGAAAAAAAAATTTTAGAGATAATAGTACGTTTAATGATTAGGATACCTCACTTTTTCCCAATACCCAGAAACCATATATTGCTGTCTTTGGCCAATATGTGATTAGCAAACATTGTAGTTTTGCTTACAAGGATGTAAGTTTGGAGAAAAGGAGAAGGGGCATAGGTGTTGTTTCTCCAGCAGAGATCACTGGAGAAAACTACACATATAACACATAGTTAATGTATTTTTTTTCTTTAAATGATACAACTGAAGAAAGTTTTAGTCTTGTTTTTTGTTTTGATAATTATTCTAGCAAAAAATCCACTACTGACCTGGTAATTAATACTTTGATGATTTGTATTAAGAAGAAAAGGTGCTAATTTTAAGCATCACTAAACGGATAATTAATAATGTACTATACTTTGCCTGAAATCATAGCATAGACATTAACACTACCAGAGAATCATTTAGTTTGAAAAAAATAATTATATGTCCCCTAATAATGTGATGAAAATAAATCTGCACACATACAATGATGTATCCATTGTATACATGTTTAAAGTATTTTTAGAATATTTTCATTCTTCAAAGAATATTACGTTACAAAATATTATATGTTTAGTCAGTTACATTAGAAAAAAAGAGATTTTTAACCTGTAAAGAAATCTCTGCATTTGAACAATGTCAGAGTAAAGCTCTGAACTGCAGAAAAATTTGCTGACCAAGTCAAAGAAAGCCGAAGTCAACAAAGGGTCCGCAGGAGGAAATCTCAAAGTGGGAAGAACAGGGCCACGGTTGAGTGCTCACGTCGTGGAACTGTATTTAGTGGTATACATGAGACAACTCAAGTCTAAATAATAACATAGGAAGTATATGTGCATTTATAAATATGAATGAAAGTAACCACCATTAAGAATAGGTAAAGTGCTTAGTTACACCCATGTCTAATTAAGAGCAAGTCAATTGTTCCCCAAAGTTCAATTAAACAGACATATTTATTATGACCTTATGTTCTTGCAGTGATGATTTGTTTAGCAACATCATGTATCTCTCTGTTGATTTTGTATTGATTAATTAGATAACAGTGTCTTGATTTATGACAAGAATTATATAGAAAATTAATGTAAAAATAAAGTTTAAAAACTGATTGATCACCAGAAACATGCCATCTTTATTGTAAACTCTTACACTTATGAGTCAGTGCTATGTTCCACAAATAGAAAATACAAGTGATGAAGAAGATATCATTTATAATAATTAAAATACATTAATTAATAAATAAAACACATTAATTATATTATAATAATTAAAATACACTAATGTACATATACATTTAAAGGTATCATTTAATGTATCAATATTCATATTTGAACAGATAAATCTGTGAAAATGTCATGAGTGCACATTAAATACATTCAGTAGTTTTCCATGACTTAAATATTACTGTGCTACATTAATGAAAGAAATCTCTACTATTTTATGAAGAATATTTTTAAGTTTGACAAGATGATGTTGAACATAGCCCAGGAATGATATTCTCTTTAAATTTGTTTTTTAAATATAAATTGACACATAAAATTACACAGAAGTATGAGGTAACAAGGGATTATACTTCTCAATTCAAATTGGTTATAAATGAAAATGTTAAAAAGTTTTTATTGTTAAAAGTTAAAAGGCATCTAATCTTTTTTCTCCCTTTAACTTTACTGGTTTCCTAAACTAATGCTAAAATAATAATTAGTTATATGAAAACCTTTTACCTCTAATTTCTTTCCAAATCTACTTGACCTATTTTCTTCAGTGTGTGCTCAAGGTATTTCTATTTTATAAACCTTCTTCTTAAAAATGTCAGTACACATAGCATGCTACATGGGTTAAAATATTTGATTTTATGTAATGATATACTGATGATCACAGCCATAAGAAAAAATTTAATATGGAAAGTAAAACATATTTTTCCGATAGGTCATTGGCTTGATTAGTTAATTATTCTGGCACTAATTTGAGGTTAATTTCATATTTACCAGTGCTACTAGTGTATAACAATATTGCTAGGTTAATCAAATTAACAAAATAACGGCGCTTGTACCATATTTAAATTATCAATATAAAGTGTCATTCTCTAAGAGCAGAAACTACTCAAGCACATTTTTTGTGTATGTTTCTACTGATGCATGTGTGTTTATGCAACAGATAAAAATTCATTTATGGTTTATAAATACTTTTAAAAATGTTAAATACTACCTTCTAAATAGAGAAATATATTTTGTGTGAAATATCTCTCAAAATAATTTATACCAGTAGAATTTAAGTTCAAAAATCATTGGACCTTGCTTCAATGTAAAATCTTAAGATCATCTGTGTGCAATATATGGTTTATGAATAAAATATTAAACCAGAGATATAAAGACACGACCTGTGTATAGCACTATTTTCTTGTGACCACATAAAATGTATGAATGAATATTGTATATTTTCCTGGGAAATATTTATGAAACTGGAATTATATAGTGTTTCTGTGTGTGTGTGTGTGTGTGTGTGTGTGTGTGTGTGTGTGTCTATCTCTGGCTCTCCTCCTGTCTTCTTTCATTTAAATTTAGAATAATTTTAAAAATATTATGAAAACAATATTAGAGTTAAGCATTTTCAAGTAAATTACACTGTTTCTTGGGGTTTGTATATAACTTTAGTTTTAATGCGTAAACCTAGGTGTAAATAAATTTTTAAAAAATAGAACAAGATACAAAATTAGTTCCTTTAAACGCATGCACATGTGTATACACCACACATTCTTGATTAGTTTGTCCTAAATATTATTAAACATTTGATTCCTTTAACATACACAAAAGACATCTGGTATAACCTTGACCTCAATGTCTCTACTAGTATCTATCATTAATTTTGATAAAATATGAAGTGCAAAACATGTATGACCATGTAATAAAAAAGATCTTCAAATTATCATGGAGTTACCCAGAAAATAATTCAATGCAAATGAATAATAGAGTTCAATCCAAATTGAATATAATATACCTTACTTCCAATATATCATGGTTTAGCTTAGAATACATTAACCATCCTCAGAATACATATGTTAGGACACTGTTTGGCAAACTCATCCAATGCAACCTATTTGTTATGAATAGTTGAATACATTATGTAGATTACTGAAAACTGTACTTAAGTTAAAAAAAAACAAAATGCTTGTATAGGTACACTTCGTACTACGATAAAGTAAAACAAAGTTGAACTGTAGTAAATCTGACACACTCTCTGTAGTGCACTTATGGATAATACATAAAAGGCTCTGTTCTTAAATTCTAATATAGCAAGTAAAACATGCACTTTTACAAAATGCTAGAAGAAAAACATGTAAATACACACTTATTTGAAAAGTTATTTTGGTGTATGTTTCTCTTTTATCAGCTTACCAAAACCAGGAAAACAGTTCCCTAAAAACAATATCAGCAGATTTAAATATGAGGTTTTGTTTTCTAAAACAAAATGATGTTGAAAGTCAGATAGTATCATCTGCCAGGTAGAAACCTAATCTTGTCTTTGAAATGTCTCTTTCATTCGTAAAGCTGTTGTTCTGATCACTAACTACCCCATTCCATGTTGAACAATAAGAAATTACTCTCACTTTAGAAGTTCTCTCAGTGTGTTCAGTGCTTTGCTCCTGATCTATTTATCCAGCAAACTAACTGGAAGTGTGCAAATGAACAGAAGGTGTTCAGTTCCATTTCTATAATGTATATTCTGTTCATTTGTGCTTATCTGGATTCAGATTTACCGAAAACTGCCAAGAGACAGAGATGGAAATGCCAATGAGATATTTTCTCAAATTTAATATTGAGGTAGCATCAAGATTTGAAGCATAAGATTATATCATTTGAGAAGCATACCATTGTTAAATATCAAGATTGAAATCAAATTTTCAAATCTCTGTTCAATAAAATTTTAAGAAAGTATATTAGGGCAAAAACCATAAGGAAAAGATGTAGTACTAAAAAACCTGTTTTGACATTTCAGCTCCCTGATAAATGCAGTCTAAATTGTGAGCACTCACAAAATTAAAATGATAATACATCATTTCAAAAATTGTTAATTGACAACATAGTTAAATATTTTTTCAAGAACCAAATATAAATCACTAATTTGCAGATAAAAACTAGTCATTAACAAATACTATACAAGTAACCCACTGAAAGATATATTTTTTTCTTTAGAGGTTTTAAGTATCCATGTTTAAGCATTGTAAATATTTCTTCTTATTTTAACTCAAACTTCTCATGTAAAAAAATACATATTGAAAGGTTATAACCTTTTTTTTCAATTAAGGGATGCTCATATAACTCTTTTTCTGAACTCTATTAAGAATAAAATACAGAGGTTATTTAAATACTGAGCAGGGAAAACATCACCAATACCACAAATAATAAAATATTTGTAAATGTTTATAAAGGTAATTATGCCAAAGAAACAACTAAAGATTTGAAGTTAAGTGTAATGAGATAAATAAATTATGTGACTTTAAATCGTTCATGGAAGTAAATTTTACAAGGACAGATCTTATTAAACCCAGTGTTCTCTTAATTATATACTACTTTGATTATCAGCATCATTCTTTAGAGCAGTCTTACAGATACGTTACACTAATCAAAGCTACTTCAATTTAGCAATAAAAGGTAAATAATTACAAGGCCAAATACATGGGTTCATTCCCTCTTGTTTCTGATGAAGTTCTTATGAGGCATTTATAGAAGATCTAATAAGATTCCCTTTTCCCCTAAAACACATTTTAAATTTATGAATACACCCCTAGTTGTTTAATCTCCATTAATGTGTCATGTGCTAAACAAATTTAAGCAAGCACAAAATTTTGCATGTTTAGATTAATTAAATCATTAAGTCTGTAGTTGCTATGCTGCAAATACCCATTTGGGCCTACTGAATTTATTATCTAATATCTGTGGGCACTGATTAGCAGTTTTGCTCATTATTAAACTGAACTTGTTTCATAAATCAAGGCCTTAAAACACCACTTAACATGGTTGTTCCCTGAGCCATTTTTAACCTTTCTGGCTCAAATGCTCCATTTAGTTTTAAAAAAGATAAATATGTATTAATTTCTTAAGCGTAATTCTTAATAGAAAGTATTACAGTATTGAACAATTTTCCCTAAACTTATTATTCCTATATATGGTCTACCTTTATGTTTTCCCTTAATATAAAGTTAACTAAAAAATAAAATTACATTGTAAACAAATTATGTATGATCCTGTTTTTGTATTTTGCAAAGTGTTATTTGAGGAAAATGAATCAATGAAAAAACTTCTTATTTTACTAAAAGAATGAACTTTTAAATGGTATGTATACAGTTCTGTCATATTGATATTTTGAATTACCTTGAATAATACAATATAACAATCTAAGAATATCCTTAGAAGAATTTGATTCACCCATTTAATTGTAATTAAATATATATAATCACATATATAATATGTAATATAATATATATATATGTTTAATTCACATATATAATTCCGTACTGAAAGACCACAAATAGAGTGGACCATTGACTTATGAACTAGGCATTCTTGAGGGCTGGTTTTAACTCAGGCTGTTAATTGAAGTCTCAGTCTCTTCTCCACAGCCTTCAGAGTATCTGTGTATACAGATCCTAGAGTCCTCAGAGGGACATTGGCACAGTTTCTCAGCTAACTCCACACAGGAAAGGATACTGTGATGTTCCTTCCAGAACTCTTTAAGGTGTAAATGTGTATCTGAGACCGTGTGACACAAAAGAGGCTGGCATTTGGATCATAACTCAAACCTTGGTCATAAATTAAAACTAAAATTGTGGTCCTAACCCAAGTTGTTCATAAGTCAGAGAAGTCGTAACTTGGGGGACCTCTTAGCAGATGTCTAGCTATGTGTACGGCATAAAAAAAGATGAAAGTACAATGCATCTGTCTTAATTACCTTACATATGGGTATATATATATTACATATATGACATGTAATTATATACATGTATGCAGTATTAGTCCATGCACACATGGGATAATTTTCTTTTAATTATATTTTTAAAATTCAAGAGTTTTCCAGAAAACATGAACAACATCATTTTTTTACTATATTCACTAAGCAATCACTTGTTAGGAAGTGAGACAGAAAAGGTAAGTTTTTAACGACAACTTGATACATAATTCTTCCTTTTCTGAAAAAGTTAGTATATACTTTTAATCAATTGTCTTGTCATAAAATAGAAATTCCTACACAGCATAGAATTAAATTTTTCATTTCTTAGATTTCAATATGGGATCAAAAAATGTAGGTTTTTTAAAACATAGGGATACAGAACATTCTATTTTTAATGTTCTATGTATTTCATTGTTACATGGTCTTATTAATTAAAATAAGGTATTTCTAAAGGTTTGTACAGTGTCTCTGGTACAATATGCTGAAATGATTTTTTCTGATTTGTTTTGTCAGAAATATTGACTCAACTAAATGGCTCATGTCTTGAGAGAGATGTTTCTGGTCCTCCATCAAAAAGCTGAGAAGAGAGAGACAGACAGACAGAGACAGAGAGAAACAGTCAAATAGACGAAAGAGAGAGGAAGGGACTATTAGTTTTTTTACTGTGTAATTTTATTAGGCTTGTCTCCTTTTCTTAGCTTCAGATTGCCTCACTGCAAAATGGGCATGATAACTCCTTTTGTAAAAGCATGTATTTGCATTTTATTTTAAGCTTTTGATGCAAAATGAAATTTATATTTTATTGTTAGTAATTTTTTTTATGGGGGGGGAGAAGGAGCCGGCTCTTTTAGAGTAAATGGGATATAATCAAATACGATGCACGTTCACTGACTGAACACTAGTCTGAGTAAGTCAGGGGTCAGCTGTAGAAATTCGAGCTTGGATTGCCAATTACCTTTAGTTAGGTGTGAAAAATGGGATGGTAATATAGGAAAGTGTCCTTTTAAAGACAGTATGTTAGAAGACAGCACAAAGTCACCTAACTTTAAAATGCTTCAGCAGTAAAGGAGGTATATAAGGCAAAATGCAAATTATTATTATTATTATTATTTAAAAGAGAATAAAACAAAAGGGGGCAGTACAGAGCAGATCAGAACAGGACAACATA